>CM035160.1:43814968-43884904 GCA_020205615.1 Panax quinquefolius | reverse complement strand
GAATTATCGATCCGATAATTGAGATATCATCGTAACGACAATTATCAAACAACAATAATATAAAATATCAACGCAAAGAATTATTGAATCGATAAAATAAAATATTTAACAATAATTACTGTAACAATTATTGAGTAGTGACTTTTTACGTTAGAATCAATAATTTAAAATACTCGTATAAAATCGTGTCTTCTTTGTGCAAGCCACGCGTATTCATCAGTATTTTAACCAATTGGAATTATTCCAACAAAGTGTTAATTCAGTAATAACTACGTCGTTATTTATAAAAATTCAAATTTATTATTTTCTTCATCCAATCGCTTTTCCGTTATGGGACCCAATAATGGTCACATGCTGGCCGTGATGCGAATATTCCCCGACGGTAAGAATATTCCACGACCAAACGAATATTTCCAACAACAAATGAATATTTTATAACAACTTGTTATTTTCCAAAATTTACATTTACTTTCACCCATAACCACAACATTATATCAAATTAACACCTTATTATTCACAATAATAATTAGAAAAATTTCATTTTATTTATAATAAGTTGGGGTCTTACATACGATGAACAAAGATCATTGTGATACCTGATATTGAATAATATTTTATATTTTTTCTTCTTATATTAAGTAAGAGGAAAACCATGCGACTTACTCTTTGATTTCATCATGGATTAACAAGATAAAGAAAACAAATATATGTAACACTTGGTAACTATTCTAAATTTTTTATGACTATTTGTTACCCACATAAACTAAAATGGTTACCTTTACTATAAATGTCTTACCAACCGCACTATATATACTGAGAATCCACGACTACTGGGTTTGGCACGCAATTCAAATTGTTAAATGAGAAAAAATAACCGAATAGTTACATAATTACAAAACTAATTTGTCACATCAAAGAACCAATTAAAACACCCAACTAAATTAAAGGGATACTAAATGCACTAATTTTATAAATAAAATATTTAAAATATATTAATTATGTAAATATTTTTGGATGTAGTTTTATTATAATTTTTCTAAAATGTACTAAAATATGTAAATGTTACTAGATAATATGATTTGGGTCCATATAATTATGGTTCTAATACTGAATCAACCCATTTTTTTTCTAGGTCCTTTACACTAATATACAACAATTAAAAGTAATTACAAAATAAAACATACAAAAACATAATTACGTAAATAAAACATACACAATATACGTACTAAAATCACGCGTCATTAACTCCTACACGCCGCTTACTAAATTTCATCTTTTCAATTAACCGCTCCAAAATCATGCAACTTTGAAATTGGAACACATATCAACGACTTGAGAAGACGCAGAATCATCGCGCCCTATCAAATCCTGGAGAAGACGAATCACTTTGTCACAACGCAACTCAAAATCGAAAATAGCATACAAAGATCAACAACTTCTTCCCGCTCAATGAATCAGTAATCTTCCGCGCGACCACAAAGACCGAGATCGGAGAAGACGGAACTTTTCGTCATGACGACGCAAGACGCGAGATCACAAAATAGCATACAAAATCAATAACAACTTCAAGTTCAAGAATCAAAACAATCGAACTACCGTGATTGTTGAAGTTCGAGAATAAAATCGCAAAACAACTTCAATAAAAATCAATAATCGAGGTAAGTGATTCATATGCATATAGTTACCTCGCTTTTCTACGAATTCCTATATTGATAACCTTTCTTAAGTTTTTCACGCTTAAAATGGTTACTACAAATCTTGTGTAGCATTATATGGTTACTTGACTAATGTTTGACTTGGTTCTTGTGTAAAATTATATTGCTCACTTGGTTACTATGTAAAATTATCTAGTGACCAATGCTTGACCTAATTAGTTACATGTGATCTAATGCAAACTTAATTATCGTAGATTAATTGGTTATTGTAATATTGGTTGTCAAGCATATTCTTCGTATAATGTTATCAAATTTGGAGAGTTCGGATTTTGGCATTTTAGAACCCCTAATTTCATCGAAAGCGGATCAACGATCAAAAATCACCACTTTTTTGGTGTAACGCATGATTTTTTCGGTCAAATTCCATCATTTAGGCCTTCAAACCGTATGTAAAAAATTTTGGTTTATTTTCCTGCGGTTACTAAGATTATGTAGTTTGCTTCTTGTCCTAATATTGATTTAGTTACTTTATAATGTTTATTCAGTTGTTAGACAATGGAGACTGACAGTAACTAATACAACAAATTTAATTGTTTACAGGAATATATAATTGTTTAATGTTAGTAACCATTAACCACATGGTTGGTAACATTTTTGATGGTGTACAGTAACCAAAATTGATGTTGATTAACAAAGTCAGTATACTGACTGTTTTGATAACAAAAGTCAAGATATCGATCGTAACATTATACTGTCTAATGCTGACTTGGTTACTGACTAATGCTGACTTGGTTACTGCATAATATTACTAATTAATGTTGACTTGGTTACTTGACTAATCTTTGATTTGGTTACTAAGTAATATTATATTAATTATTGACTATCTTGACTTTAACCATGTGTAACACTATAATGGTTATTGACTAATTCCGAATTGGTTCTTGTATAAAATTATAATGCCGACTTGATATCTTGTGTAAAAATATTATTTAGTGACTCATGCCGACTTGAGTTCTCGACTAATGCAAACTTAATTCTCGCAGTGATTAATTGGTTCTTGTCAAGTTTGGAGTGTCGAATTTGGGCATTTTGTTTCAATTTCATTGGAACGGGTCAATGATTCAAAGTCACCACTTACCGGTGTGAACTGCAGGCTTTTCGTCAAATTCCATCATTTAGGCCTTCAAAATTGCATGTAAAAATGTAGTTTATATTCTAGTTACTAAGATTATGTAATTTGGTTACTTGTCTAATATTGATTTGGTTACTTTACAATGTTTATTCGGTTGTTATACAATAGAGACCGACATTAAACAATATACAAATTTAATTGTTTATCGGAATATATAATTGTATACTTTGTTAAGTAACCATTAACCACATGGTTGGTAACATTTTGATGGTGTATAAGAACTATAATTGATGTTGATTAATATTTTAATTTTTTATTCTATCATGAGTTATCAATATAAAGTAAACATATACATTGAACAATTGGTAAGCTGTTTCCTGAAATATTTTATGTAAATTTGGTTACCCATATAAAATAAAATGGTTACCTCTATATTAATATTTAGTTACCAACTGGCATGGACCATTTTCAAATAATTTTTATAACTACGTAATTTAATAGTATCCATCAAATAGATAAATGGGAACCCTACATACGTACATTAAGAACTTGATAATTGTTCGATATAAGTTTTAATTATTTGGTTACTAACAAAAAAACTAAAATGGTTACCCTTATACGCAAGTTCTGCTACTAATCGCACCTCTTAAACTATTTTTATTTTAATATGAGATCTATAAGTGACCATCATATATATAAATGTGAACTCTTAATTGGAGTTTCTTATTCTATCATGATGACATGGTATAAATAAAACATATACATTTAACACTTTATAACTGATGTACTTGATACAAGCTTATAATTATCCGGTTACTAATAAGCTTGTAACTATATCAATGATAATTATCTCGTTACTAACAAGCTTGTAGATAAATAGGACACTCACACATGTACATTTAACAATTGATGTTTGTCCCGATATAAGCTTTAGTAATTATCTCGATTACTAATAATAAAGAACTATAATGTAACATAATAAAAAACAAGAACTACATAATTTTATGATAGTAACTTAATTGTGTTTTAATGGTAACCAAAACATAAACATCATGTAATGAAACCCAATTTAGACAATCCATGTATACTAAAACAATTACATATTAACCGAATAAAAATAAAAAGTATCTCAAATTCCAAATTGAGGACACAATAATAATAGCCAAACCATAAGTAATAAAGAATCAAAACATAATAAAGAAGTAACCAAATAGTTATATGAAAGTAATCGTAATATGTTTTAATGGTAACCAAAAAGTAAACAACTCAGTATGTCCAACCAAGTTTAGGCAACCCATGATACTCTCACATGTACATTTAACCATAACTTTTTCAATGAATTTTCTGAAGAGCATAACCTTTGTAGAATATATTTGAAGGAATTTACAAAATAATGCATCAATGTATATTAAGCAAATACATGGTTTATTATGACTTGGGTTTATTATTTACAAAATAAAACATCCACAAACTAGTGATACCTTAAACTTCTCCAATGACTTGGGTTCAATTTCTTGGTAATAATGCCAGAGACTTCCATTGTCACACCAATATATAATTTTTCCAAATGAATTTTCATTGCATTCCTCATAGTAAAGATCTCATAACCGCAAATAAACAAAATCGATTTACATAAATATTAAGAACTTGAGATATAAACAATATTTATATCATAAAAGGATACGTAGTGACCAACAAATAAAAGCATACTAACCAAAACATAATATAACAATTACACAAAGAGCAAAACAGACTATAACAAATAACCAACATCCCACATCGATCGCACAATAATAGTTATCATATCATAATATAACATTAACCATACCATAATAAAGTAGTAAACAAAAAGTTATATTATATAATCTAATGGTGACCAAAATATAAACAACATGTAAAGACATACCATATTATGCAAGAAAACAAATAGTTATATATAATATTAACCAAAACATAATTTAAAGGTCACCAAAACAAAAACATGTATACCAAAAATATACTAAAGAAGTAACTAAATGGTTATATGATAGTAACTAAACCATGTTTTAATGGTAACCAACACATAAACAACATGTATACCAAATCTAGTTTAGTCAACCAATGTATACTAAGCAAATACATTGAACCAAAACAATACATAAAAGTAACCAAAAATCCCAATTGAGAAAAAAAAATGGTATCTAAATCATAAGCCAACAAAAAAAAAAATATACTAATGAAGTAACCAAACAGTTTATATGTTAAGAACCAAAACGTATATTAATGGTAACCAATACATAAACAACATATGACCAAACACAGCTTTAGTCAACCCATATATACTAAGCAAATACATGGTAACCGTAAATAACAAAAAAAAATAACAAAATCCCAACTCAAGGAAACAAAAATAGAATCCAAATCGAAATTAACAATAACCAAAACATACTAAAGAAGTAACCAAATATTTATATGATAATAACCAAAAATGATTTTAATGGTAACCAATACATAAACAACATATACACCAAAACTAGTTTAATCAACCATGTATACTAAGCAAATACATGTAACCATAACAATATAAAAAAGTAACCAAAATACCAAATCAAGGTAACAAAATGGCATCCTAATCACAAGCTAACATAACAAAATATAATGCGTAAGTAACCAAACAGCTTATATGATAAAGAATAATAACAAAATTTAAATTAGCAAACCTTTAAAAAATTTGGGTTGAAATATCTTCCGGCTATGAACTCGAGCTTACATGGCTTAACTACACAGAACATCAAAATCGTAATCCAACTCCACAAACCCAAACAAATTTCTTCAAGTCCTTAATAAAATTACCTTTGTGATTCTTTTTCCTCTTTCCATCCTTCTTCCTTGTATCAACCATTCTATACAAAACATAAAAATAACACAAATCCAAACAATCAATACCACCATTCATTAGAAAACATAAGCGTATATATATGATCATATTGACAATTAATTAGTAGAATGAGAATTAACGAGAAATTAGAAGCATACCTTAGAGAGAAACCGTAATCCTTTCAATTGAGAGAGTTGGAGAGAGAAAATCACGATTAGCACGAAAGTCACGTTATTCAATTTTCCGTCGAGTTGAGAGACTATGGTGTTCATGGCCATGCCATGCATGGCAAGAAGAGACGACGACGACGAGTGGCTTTGAGAGAGAGAGAGAAGTAGTAAGGGAGAAGAGAGAGAAATAGTAAGGGCGTAGATAGAGAGAGAGAGACCGAAGGAAGATGGAAACTAATTTGTTATGTCAGCTCATTAATATTAATCCCTTAATTTAAGGACTCTTAATTGTATTAGTATTGTAAATATATATGATAAAGTGTCATATTTTTGTAATTATTTTATGAATGTATGATTTTGTAATTACTTTTAAAAATGTACTATAATATGTAATTGTTCCTTTTTCTTCCTTCTTAGATAAACCTACTTACATGTGAGACGGACCTTTAATTCTCCTTGAAAATGCTTATACATAAAAACGTGAGTCTCATTAATTGGGCAAAGTAAAAAACCCACGATGTTTACGGATGTCCCACTTCCACTTTAAACTAATTTTTTTTCCAAAAGTACCCTTAACGTTACACATTTAGGTCAATCAGGTGCTCACATCATAATTGAAATGCCACATGTACTAACTCTGATGTAATGGACAATTTTTTTTGACGCGACAACATTCATTGACATGTGTAGAACATAAAATTACATTTACATCATTTAATCAAAATACTTAAATTAATCAAACAAAAAATACTAAAATTCAAAATAAAAAAGCAAAACATATTTAGAAATTTTATTTTTTTATTTTATAAAAAAAAATGCAGTATTATTTTTTAATAAAAATAAAAAAATGGTTTTTTAATAAAATAGAAATTTTAAAACACAGTTTTTATTTTATTAAAAAAAAATAATACACAATTTTTTTAATAAAATAAAAAACACAATTTTTAATAAAAATAATTATTTATAATAATAAAAAAATGAAGTTTTATTTTTGTTATAAAATTAAAAAACAGCTTTTTAATAAAATAATTTTTTAAAAAAATTTGTGTCATTTTCATTGATTGCATGCTTTTTATACTAATATCAATAAAAGAGTACCTTTCTTGTAAAATAAAAAAATGACAAATGAAACTCTTTATTGTGTCATTTTATACTAATATCCAAACATTTTTTTTAAAAAATTTTATTTTATTAAAAAAACTGCTTTTTTATAATTTTATAACAAAAAAAAAAAAATTGCGTTTTTTTATATAAATAATTATTTTTATTTTAAAAAAATTGTATTTTTTTATAATAAAAATTAAAAAAGTCATTTTTATTTTATTAAAAAAACTACATTTTTTAAAAATTATTTTATTAAAAGATCATTTTTTATTAAAAAAAAAAAAAAAGCATAAAAAATTTTATTAAAAAAAAAAGTGCGTTTTTTTAATAAAATAAAAATAAAAATTTCTAAATATGTTATGCTTTTTTATTTTTATTTTAGTATTTTTTTGTTTCGATTAATTTAAGTATTTTGATTAAATGATGTAAATGTAATTTTATGTTACGCACATGTCGTAAATGTTGCTGTTACAAATAAAAATTATCCACGATTATGAGAAGTTAGTCTGTGGCATTTACGTTAAGGGCAGGTACGCATTGACCTAAATGTGTAACGTTATGGGGTATTTTAGAAAAAAAAAAATTAGTTTAAAGTGGAAGTGAAATCCGTATAAACATCGCGGGGTTTTTTTTGCTTTTCCTTCTCATTAATTTAAAATTGCTTATACATAATAACGTGAGTCTTATTTATTATTTATGCGAGGGTTTATAAAAATATCAAACTTATATTAATTTAAAATTTAAAATTATTCCTGACTATTAAAAAAAGTAATAGTAATTTTATAATAATCTAATAATTACAATTATTTTCTCAAAATCTTAATTAATATTTATCTATTTAATAATATATTAATATTATGTATAAACATTTTATAGTTGCATTCTACCTTGTACTCTTAAAAGAGTCCAAATTGTATTTTTTCGTAAAAAAATCTTTGTCTTACGTTCCAAAATTAGAGATACATTTTGAGCTTTTTAAAAAGTTCAATTCTAAATTCTAAACTCAAAATTAATATAATTTTGTTCAAATTTGGAAACAACAAAGATAATAATTAGTACTTTATAATTATTATATTTGTTTGTATTAAACTAAATAATTTCAGATTAATTTTGAATTTTAAAGTTTCAAATCGACTCAAAAAAGTCAAAATATATCTAAGTTTGGAACATGGATGAAATATTTTTATTAATCTTGCTATATAATGACATAATCTCATAATAATTTTATTATTATTTTAAATTAACAAATTTTTAATTGAACATAAAATAAGTATAAAATCCATTCAATCAAAGTAGTAACTCCACCTTGATATACACGGAACTGTACATGAAAAAATAATTCAAAACAAGACGATTTAGTTATATTTGAATTCACAACCCATTAAGCCTCCTTCCTTTACATATTCCAAATACCTTGCTAATTGAAATCAAGTAGGCAAAGCTAATTGGAAAAAAAAAGGGTCAAAATTAGTTAACCGGTTTGAACTTGTTTTTATTTTAAAAAATATGGGTTCAAATTTTAACCAACCCAAAAAATTTAAAATAGTTAACTAACCCAAATGGTTCTAGTTAATATAAATTGACCCATCAATTTATAAACCAAATTGCCAAGTCTAACTCAAGTTAGGGAAAGGAAACAATTTAAAAGACATTTATACATAATTTACATCATATTGGAGACAGTTTTAACAAGATTCTAAAGGCTAAAAACGGATTTAGATCTCTCCATTATACATTTCCTTTAATTCTATCTAATACACTATATTTTTATAGTTGTAAATAATATAATTGAAATCGATATCGATCAATTAATTTATTATATTGAATAACATAATTGTTTTAAAAATGAAAGCGGATCGACACTTTTCACCATTTAATGAAAATGTGAATTTTTCGTCAAATTTTTAGTGGATGAAAATTCTTTAGTGGGGTGTATTCAAATAGAATTTTAAAGACTTTTAAAGATTTTAAAAGTTTAGTTATATTCAATCAAGACATTTAAAGAGTTTATAAAAGTTTAGTGGTAGTTAATTATAACTTTTTAATGTCTTTAAAAAGTTATGTAGTATTGAATTAAGATTTTTACAAAGTCTATAAAAATATTTTGGCATTCAAAAAAGTCATAGATTTTAAAGATTTCTATCAAATGATGAGACTTTGTGACTTTTAGAAGAAGAATTATAACTATCAACCCATATCCAAAGTCTTACCTCATCTCTAAAGATTTCTAAAGACTTCTAAATAAACACAAAGGTGGATAAAACTAGTTATTAATTGGACTTTGTCTTTTATTGGGTCAACCTAGTTATTTGTTTTATATGGGCTAATAAATAATAATATGTGATGGATATATAATTTGGTAAAATTTGGCCATAAAAATAATTGGATTTATTATAATAAGAGAATTAACAAGATATATTAATAAGTAAACAAATAACTGCATTCTAATCTGAATTAGTGAGAGAAAAAAGCAATTGCCTCGAAAGCTTCAATAGAAAGAGAAAAGAGATTTGTTCAACAAAGGTGAGATCATGAAACTCATATCAGGTTGTTGTTCAAATAAAGATTATGTAAGTATAATATATGAAAATAGAAAATATATGATGTGTATGTATTTTTTTAGGTTTTGACATTTTAAACGAAGAAAATTATCAAGTTAATTTTGAGACTTTAACACTAATTGGCAAAATAATAAACAATATATGATGTGTATGTATATATGATGTACATATATATTGTTTAACAATAATAATATGATCCAATCAAGATATACTATATATCATATATTATGATCATTAAACGGTTTATACTATATATTATTTTCACTTTAAACAATATATATTATGATCATTGTTAATTTTCTTTTACCAAATTAATAACTAATTGTTAATTTCCTTCGCTTAAAATGTACTATATATATATGATGTGTTTGCAAAAATAATAAACAATATATGATGTATATGTATGTGGTTTGATTTTTTGTATGATATTCTGGTAATATGTAGGATGTATGTATTTTTCTCATTGTGTTTAGACTAGTAAACTACTAAAAGAAATACTAAGATAGATATGTATATATGACATAGTAATTACAAATGGGAGATTCTCAACAAGGAAATAACAAAGGAAAGGAAAAAATATTATAACTTTTGATCATATATGTAAAACCCCAATTTTTATGAATAAAGATGAATTTTACTATAAATATCATTTCGAATATTATGGAATGAATTTGATATAATGTTATAGTTGTGGTAATATTTATAAATTTTGCAAAGTACGCAAGTTGTTATATAATATTCGATTGGTTTGGAATATTCGTGACAATCATGCAATCATTGGTGGACCCAATAACGGAATTATTGTCCAATTGAGAAAACGACAAAAATACTTTATGAAAATAATGGTGGAAGTTTTAATTAATCGTTGAAACACCGGTGTTAAAAGTACAAAGAATGCTGGCGTGATCGCATAAAGAGTATACAGTATTGATTATTGATGCTTACGTGAGAAGTCACTCGGTTTTGTTCAATTATTGTTACAGAATTACGCATAGTATTTCACGTTATTTGATTCAATTATTGTCAATATTTTATAATCAATAATTGAGATGACAAAGTTATTAATATTATTATTTGTAATATTAACGATGTGCTGAAGTTACTGTCGAGGAGAGGTTTGGTCACCTAATCATGCGCTACCAATGGGAGAAATTCTTATTGGAAAGCCCCTCTTTCCGAGGAACGACTCGTCGATTAATATTGTGAATTATAATAATGATGATGAGTTTTGTTTTATTAGTATTATTAATGTAATAAAACGGAAAAACTTTTATATAAAACAAAATACTTTTATAAAGTTATTCGCTTTTATTAGACTAATAGTAAAATCTTTTTTATATAAAAACGAATACTTTTATAAAGTTATCATTTTATTAGACAATAATTAGAATATATTATATTTTATTATGCATAGTGTTTGCATAGTACATGCATAGTGTTTGCATAGTAAAACCTTTTTATATAAAATAAAATACTTTTATAAAGTTATTCGCTTTTATTAGATTATAAATAGAATATATTATATTTTATTGTAAACCAATCTGATCGTCCGCTTTAAAGTAAATCAATTTGGACCGTTTCATGAATTAGTTACTTACAGCGTCCATTCTTCTATAGATAAAGCTCATTCCTTCATTGTTTCTTACAAATTACGTGACGCCCCAAAATTAGGTATAAATCACCCATTCGAGTCATTATGACGATACATGGTACAAAATTCAAATACAACTTCATTTATACAACTATTGAGTTATCGTATATGAATACGACTACGCTTAATCATGAGTTTTAATACAAATGTATGTAACTCTCATGGTACCTCACCACAACCTTACAATGATACTTTACATAAAAGTATAGTCAAACACTTTTTTTAGGAATTAAAATATTTGGGAAGTGCTTTCAATGAAACCTTCGTATACATGGGAGGTCATGTGCCTACAGGTTATGATAAATATCATATGTCCACGTAATTATCCTTGGTCAATTCTAATAGACCCCAAAAAAAAATGAGAAGATTACTATCATCTTCTTTCCAATGGTGAGTCTTCTCTTGGCATATAACTATCTCCACTTGCCTCCAAGTAAAATTATATTTCAAATAAATTCCAAGATCATTAGTAGTAGTGCTCGTAGATATACTCAAGAAGTGTATGTGCACAACCCTCGCTTTATGATAACACGAGGTTGTATGTCATTAGACATCTTGTATGATAGTGGCAAACACCTTCCAAAGTTGGTTTTTCACCTCACCCTATTTGGTTCACCAAAATTAAATATCAAATGACGATATAATACTTACACACTTATCTAAAGTTCTCAATAAAATTATTTCCATACTATTTAGGGAGAACCTCAATAGCTATAGACCACCGCTCTATTTCCTCGTTATATCCCCGCCACCCATACACTCTTATTACCCGAAAGAAATTGTAAAGCAAAAGGGTGAGCACAACTAGCCTAGTAAAGAATATCACGACTAAAGATAATTAAATTATCAATAGCTTTCATCAATAATAAATCGTAGATTTAGAACATACGGTAGATAATAAAACTTTCCAACCATAGTTACAAATGAATAGAACGCTAAATCCATTAGAAGAGTCAAATAGACCATAAGGTCAATTATCTTCTCATGTTAAAAGTCCACCAATAATATTTTATCCTCAGAATATCAATTAACAATTCCGCCCACAATCATATGAATAACTCATAATCACAATTGTGATTCTAAATTCCTCTTCGCACCCGTGATCGAAGATAATTTTCATCACCCGCTTTCACCCTAAACATCAAAATCATGGTTATACCAAATCACAATTCGTGCTCAGTAATCATTAAATCATCTTTTGCACTACGGCTAAAGATATTCATTATTATCACATCCATGAATTAATATTTCATTATCCTCTTTGACTCAAATTTCAATAATTAATCCACATCATTGAATCATCCCTCCACTACGTGCCAAGGATATTCTTTAAGAGTATCACGACCATCAAATTATCCATGACTACGGCCAAAGATAATTGTGTTTTCATCAAACCAATTATCGATCACTACCATAAAACAATTCATCTTTACACCCTCTTGGCGAAGAATCCATAGCCATAATCATACCAAAACCGGCCCATCAACGCACTACGCCAACGAATGAGGACTTTTTCCACATCATTTGTAACATTACTACTCATGATTATACCGAATAATCTCTCATCATAATCATACCAAGTCCATTTATGCACTACAGGCCACAGATAACTTTCAACATATTATAAACATGAGGATGATGACAATATTATAAGCATTAGTCAAACTAAATCAATGATAAATATTAAAGACTTTAAATTTATCCAAACATTATCAATCACTTAATAAAATTATAATCTAATATTGTTAATATTATAACAATATTTTAAATCACTCCTTAAACTTATAAACAATTTAATTTAATTATTTACGCTTTCCAAATAATACATTTAATCATTCAAAAATGCCATACTCATAAGATTTCATCACCAATAATCAAATTACTCATCAAAATCAGATATACCTTATATAGGATTTTCAAGCCATAAAATCCTATTTACCAATTTTTCAACTTCACATAACATATTTAATTCATATGTTCGTAACTAAACCATTTTCATGAAAAATACCAAATCAGTCCCAAAAATTATTCTTTTATGGGATTAAGCAGAATATAGTCCCATATTGAACATATATTTTTCTCGGAATTTTTAAAATTCATTTACTATTTTTCAAAAAATTAATTTCTAATTAATTCCTTAAGAAATTAGCAACCTCAAGGTTAACTCCAGAAATTCCCAAATCTTGGCAGGATCTTTTACATGTTAACGTGAGCTTCCAGCTTTAAATTTCATGGTCATCGAGTTATAGAACTCCTAAGTATAGCTTTTTCATTTGAAAAACCTAAATATTGAAATGGTCATAACTTACTCATTTTAAGTCTCCGAATGAGCTCATTTTTGGACAGAGGTACTTTATACCATATATTTCTATGTCCCAAAAGTGGAATTTTTTCACAATTTAAGTGGCCGAAAATGCCCTTTTAAATTTCTCAAGCAAGAGCCTTTTGTAATTTACTGACTTTTGATTCTTTTGCTAAAATCACCACAAAGAAAATCTACAATACCTTTTCCAAATTGATTCCACTTGGATAACTTAGGAAACTCATAGATCTAACTCTAGAACTTGACCACACTCAAAATTCAAATATAATAGAGATATGATCAATTGAATTTCATGTTTCATTTTACCAAAATCGATTTTAACCCTTTGTGATTTCTAAGAAACTTTCATGTGTTCACATAATAACCAACATAACTCATCATGACAATGACATAATAATTCAATAAAACAAGTTCAAGAATTAATTTTAAAGATTTTTAAGTTAATTTATCCTCAACTCAATAATGTCCAAATTGTCAACAAGATACTTTTTTTGAGTAAAATTCAAGAATGCTCGTAAGAATATTTTCATGAAAAGATAATGGATGAAGCACAAATGTCAAGGATATTCCACTAATTTCATAGAGTATAGAAGTCAAAGCTTTATCCAATCGAGTATAAGAGAATATATGAAATCTAAAATGGATTTTCACCGCCATGCAGTAAATCCACGATATAGATCATTTTCACAATTTAATAAGGAATGAATACAAAAGATCATTCACCATGCATGTGGTAATCCACATGACAAAAGTTATTCCAACAGGATAATAAAGAATGGAATAATGTAAGATTCACCACAAGTGCGATAGATCGCATGCACAATGTTATTCCCAATGTAATAATCAATAATGGAACCAGTCCCGCCAGAAACGCATGCATGCGATGGATATTCCGGCTGTAATAATAAATAATGGAATCAGTGTCAAGCATAACGCATGCATAAGATATTTCCACGTAATAATAAATAATGGAATGACAACAAATCACCATGCATGATGATATCGCATGCATGTTTATTCCAATGTAATAATTAAAGAATAGAATAATGTAAGAATTTCACCATGTATGCGCAGACTTATGTAGATAAAGTTATTCCAACATAATAATAAAGAATGGAATAATGTAAGAATTTCACCAAGTATAGGGTAGATCACAGATACAAGTTATTCCAATAGAATAATAAAGAATAGAATAATGTAAGTTCTCTCATGAATAAGAAAAATAATAATACCTTTACGAAATAATACAACAAATAATATCCCTTACCTTTGAAAAAAAAGTATTCCAATCGGTAGGGTGAGGATATACTCAAGAAAACTTGCACTTACGCTCAAAGCTTTCTTAAACTCTAAAGAAATACACTCAAGATTATAGAAGAATAACTCTCTATATAGTTTCTCTCTCTAGAGTTTCAGGTGAATTCATAAGAAATAATGAAGGAATGAGCTTCTATTTATGTAAGAATGGACCGTATAGTAACTAATTCATGAACGGTCCAGTATTGATTTACTTTTAATCTGGACGATCCATATTTAAAGCAAAATCTTTTAAATAAAATATAATATATTCTATTTATAATCTAATAAAACGAATAACTTTATAAAAGTATTACATTTTTTATATAAAAAAGATTTTACTATAAAAATACTATACATATTACTACGCAATACTATGCATAATAAAAATATAATATATTCTATTTATAGATTAACTTTATAAAAGTATTCTGCTTTTTATATAAAAAGATTTTACAATGCAAAAACACTATGCATAATAGAATATAATATATTCTATTTATAGAATAAATTTATAAAAGTATTCGCTTTATATAAAAGCTTTTCTGCTTTATTACATTAATAGTACTAATAAAATAAAACTGAGTGACTTATCACGTAAACATCAATAATCAATACCGGTAATCTTTGTAAGACCCCAACTTTTGAATAAAGATTAAATTTTCTCAAAATATATTTTTGAATATTATGGTGTGGATTTGATATAATGTTATAGTTGTGGTAATATTTATAAATTTTGTAAAGTACACAAGTTGTTATATAATATTCGATTGGTCGAGGAATATTTGTTTTAACAGAAATATTCGTGACAACGACACAATCATTGGTGGACCCCAATGAACGAATTATCATTTGATTGAGAAAACGATAAAAATACTTTATGAAAATAACGACGGAAGTTTTACTGTTAATCGTTGAAACACCCGGTGTTAAAAGTAAGAATACGCTGTGATTGCATAGTAAGCACATGGTATTGATTATTGATGCTTACGTGAGAAGTCACTCGCTTATACTCAATTATTGCTATAAAGAATTGCGCATCATATCTCTCATATTATTGATTCAATTATTGTCACATTATCATTTTGCATAATATATTATATTATTAAATCAATAATTGAGACGACAAAGTTATTCATATTATTATTTGCAATATTGAGAATGTCTGAAGTTACATCGGAGAGATTTGGTCACCTGAATTGCGCCTAATAAGGAGAAATCCTTATCGGAAAGTGTAAGACCCCAAATTATTAATAAATGAAATTTAATTTCCTCTATTTATCATTTTAAAATAGTAAGGGTTGATTTGATTAATGTGGTTAGTTATGGGTAAATGCACAAATATCTCAAATAAGCAAGTGGTTATAAAATATTCATTATTATTTGGGAATATTCGTTTGGTCGTGGAATATTTTTACCGTCGAGGAATATTCGATGCGATGGCACGACTTGTGTGGGCCCCATAATGAGTAAAGTGATTGGATGAAGAAAACGATAAGTATAAGTTGTTTATAAATAATCATGTAGTTGTTACTCAATTAATACTATTGGAATACCCATGGTTAAAACACGAATACTGCTATTGTTGCACGACAAGAAGACACTAGATTGCACCAATTATTGATTCTTACGTGAAGGCACTACTCAATAATTGTTACGGTGAATTACTACTCAATATTTTATTTTATCGATTCAATAATTCTTTGCGTTGATATTTTATATTACTTGTTGTTTCAATAATTGTTACTACACATTATTTTCCATTATCGAAGCAATAATTCATATTATCTCAATAATATTATTAGAAAATATTATTGGCAATGTCTAGAAAGTTCTATCTAAGGAGAGGTTTGGTCACCTAATCATAGGCTAAGAAGGAGAAATTCTTATTGGAAAGCCCCTCTTTCCCAGGAACTACTGGTTACAAAGACCGCGATTCTCAGTAATATTATTTGTGAATAATTAATTATTGATTTATATGATGAGAAAATATTGATTTTATGTGGATATAGATGGAGAAAATTTTAAAGTGACAATTGTTAAAAATTGATATTTTATCTTTTTCGATAAAATAATATTTTATTATATTATTATAATATAATAATGATAATATTTTTACAATGAATGTGGGATATATGAGTATAAGAGGAGGAAGAGTATTTTTGTTGCATTAAATGATTAACACATGTTTTGTGTGTCGGTGGAACCCAATAATTGACCGAAATTTGATTATAGCTTGTAAAATCGCCCGTTTGTGGATTTCGGTCAATTTCTGTTTGAAATTTGGAAAAACTTTCTTCTGCAAAGTTGTAGATAATGAAATTTCCTATGGAAAGAACATGTGGTTCGAATTTTTCTGACAAAAGGGCTATTTATTATGAATTATTGAAGTTTCAAAGTTCCGAAATAATTGATTTTTGGAAGTTTTAATTATTTATTTTATGAAAACATTTTTTTTACTTTTCAAGTTAAGGTTAGCATGTGTGTGAATTGCTCAAATTCAGATTTTTGGTGGTGGGCTTGAATATTTATTAAATAAAATTATTTTAATAAATTTTCATATCGTTGTTCTAAGCAATTTCCTATAAATAGGTGCTTAGGTTAGAATTGAAAATCACACCGTAAACTCGAAATCTTCTCTTCTCTCTCGATATATTGAGTGTATTCTTGTGAGTATTTTGATACTTTGAGTGTTGCTATATACTAAGCAAGTTCAAGACATAGCTTATATCCCAGGTGTTTCAACTAAGTAAGTCTTTTTTTTCGAGGTAAGGGATGTTATTTTCTTCGTAAAGTGATATTATTTCTTCAATATCATTATCTTTAAAATATTGGTTGGAACTTTTATCAAATTTAAAACTTTTTTCATATCGGGGTTACTATTCACGATTCTTATTCATGAGTTACTATTCACGAGTTATTATTCACGAGTACTATTCACGGCTAACGATGATTTTTTTGTGGAATTTCTATCTTTTGGTGTTTGAGTTACTATTCACGTATATGACACTATTCACATATACTGACACTATTCACGAATCACAACACTATTCACGTAAAAATTAAATTTTCGCTTTTCGTCCAAAATATCTATTATGGATACTAACTAGCTTTGATTGTATCCATGTTTTGATCATTCTCGAATTTTACTCTAATCGTTATTTATGAAGTATTTTGAACTTGGATTATTTAAAGTACGAATCCTTAATACTTGTTCTTTTGTTTCAATCGGATTCGCTTTCTTTAATATTTTCATCATCCTCACCCTAAATGATGATATTATCGAATATCTTTGGCACAGAGTGCAAAAAGATGAATATTTTCGATGAATATCTTTGGCCAGTAGTGCAAAGATGAACAGTGTTTAGATGAATATGACCAATCGATGTATATCTTTGCCGTATGAATATTTGATTCCGGATATATATTGATTGATGTTATAGGGATAAAATGTTGACGATGGACTTTTAAATTCATATATAGAAGATAGTAGATTTTATTCTCTACTTAACTCTTCTAATGAATTATTATTTCCGCTGCGAATATTGATTTCAAACATATTGTCTATTGTATTCTATTAGATTTTTCCCTGTTGAGGACTAATGATAATTTATTTTATATTATCTTAGTCATAATGTTCTTTACTGGGCTAGTTGAGCTCACCCTTTAACTTGTTGTTCCATTTTTCTTCTCGTGAGGCGAGAATGTAGCGAGTACTAGTAAAATTGTGGAATGATGGTTCTAGAAGTGGTTTTAGTAGTCCTCACACTATTCTGTAAAAATAGTGTATTAATAATTGTAATGAGGACTTATTTGAGTGTGGATATTGTCTAGATGACAATATTTGTATTTAAACTCACGCTTTTTATCTTCAGATTAATAAAGTTGTAGTTATTTCATACCATGTATATTTTGACTTCTCGAATGGGTGTTTTATACCTATTTTGGGGGCGCCATATTGGTATCGTAGCTTAGGATATGATCTCCGGCGGAGATCGGGAATAGAACTAGGAGGGAGAGAGAGTAAATCCTTCAAGCAAGTGTATCCTACCTAAGCTTATTTGTTGGTCGTCGAAATATATAGGGATATTATGTGGTATGTTAATTTCTTTAATTAACCCTTGTTTTATGGCAGTATTTGAGAATGTCGACTGAGAATGTTAACAATGGAGTAAATGAGACCGTGGAGACACCTTTACTCATCAATCAGGAGAACATGCAACAGGAAGACAATGTTCCTCCTGTAAACAACATCACTGATCAGACGATGAACGACGGGATGTTTAGAAGCTTTTTAGATAGCTCATGCAAAATCGAACGAGGGAGACTCGTGTTCAAAATACCTAGAGAAATGATAACAATTCACGGCTTGTCACAAATGGCAAGCAGCTTCAAAGAGTTGGGACCACCTGTAATCGGGAAAGCGGATCCGATTAAAGGCGAGACGCGGGTCAAACAAATTACCAAGATATTCGATGTCATGGGATGCACGGAGGAATGTAAGGTTCCATGCGCTACTTTTATGTTCCAGAATGAGGCGATTCTCAGGTGGAAATCGTGAAACGCACTCCACCCAAAGAAATTCAACATGTCTTGGGAGACATTTCAGAATCGCTCAATGACAAATACTTTCCTAAAAGTGTTCGCTATATAAGGAAGGAGGTAGAGTTTATTAGATTGGAACAAAATAACATGACGGTGTCCCAAAGACGAGGCGAAGTTCATGGAGTTATCCGTGTTCAGCACCTCATTCGGTGGAGAATGAGGAACGTATGACGTGGATGTTTCGAGAGGTTTGAAACCCTAAGATACGCCAATATCTCATTTCATAAATTTTCTCTTTTCGAGATGTTGTCAATGAGAGCTCAATTATTAGAGCGAGATAACGAGTACTGGCCAATCGAGGGACCACAACCAGATCATACCGGTGGATGTAGCCATCGTAACAACAATAACCAAATGGAGAGAAGAATACTGAACAAGAGCTGCAAACCACTCAAATCATGGCCATGAGAATAGAAGAAGCGAGCCTGGGGAAATTTTAAAAGAGGAGATTCAACAATGACAATATGAAGACGTCAAAGACCAAAGAATAACCGGTTCCAAGGGAGGAGAACGACCACCGGTCGATGCATATCTTATAAATGTGAAAAAGAGGACATATCATTAAACCCGCCTACACAGCCTTCCAAGGTATGTTATAATTGTGGAAAGGAAGGACATATCGCTCGAGATTGTGCGCAGAATAAACCAAGTCCAATGGGGATGGTGACTCAAAAGGTCATCCCGTAAAAGTAAAAGTCAACGGTTCCTGGAAGAGCGTTTTTTCATGATCGGGTCGAATGCGAGGAACCCGAACGAAGTTAGCACGCGTTAGTTAATTATAAATTCTTACGAAATCTATACCTTATTAGATATCGATTCTACCCATTCTTTTATCTCTCCTACTTGTGCTCAACGCTTAAACTCGACTCGAGAAATTAGACTTTGATTTATCTGTGGAGACTCAAGTAGAGAAACTTTCATCACATCCACTATTTATAAATCTTGTTTGATCCAAGTTGGCACCATCACATTACCCGCTGATCTTATCTCTTTAAAGATACTTGCTTTTGATGTGATTTTAGGGATTGATTGGTTAACTACTCATCATGCCAAATTGATTGCTTTTGTAAGGTCATTAGTTTTCATATTCCTAAGCAACCCGTTATTCAATTCAAGCAACCAAACCATTGAAGTCAAACTCTTTCATATCAAGCTATAAAGTCATTCGCTTATTGAAAATGAATGTCAAACTTTCTTAGCCATGTTATGGACTCGAACAAAAAATACGCCGATTTGAATGATATTTCATGTTGTTAGTAAATTTCTGCCTAATCCCGAAGCGTGATATCAATTTTTGTATCGACTTTGAACCCGCACAAAAACCCATTTCTAAAATCTCATATCGAATGGCTCTATTGAACTTCGTGGAGTTAAAAAACCCAACTATAGAAGTTGATAACCGAGCCTCTATCCGGTGACTTCTTTTGTGGAATGCATCGAAGCCGCACTCTCCGTAGGGGATGCCATATTTGTCATGATCATAAATCGATAGGTGTCATTGTGACGTCTTATCCAAGGTTGGGATATGAGTCACGCTTGAGAGCAACCTAAGTCAGAATCGAAATACGTAGCTTTCTAGTCTTAGTTGGTTATTATCGAGATTCGTTGAAGGATATTCTCAATCGCTACTCCATTAACGCCACTTGACTCAGAGAGATACAAAATTCGAATGGAGCAAGGAATGTGGGAAGAGCTTCAAGAACTCAAGAGAAGACTCATTTCGCACATGTGTTCGACCATACCATCCTGAAAAAGCTAACGTGGTAGGCCGACGTGTTGAGTAAAAGATCGATACGAAAGATACGAAAAGCGATATTGTCAAAGACCCATTTCATATAACTTACAAATGATAGATATAGAGTTAAAGACTCTAGGGACTCACGTGATGATATACGAGTAGAACCGACTTTAATCGATAAAGGTAAAACCGTTCAAGCTACACACCGTAGTCGATGAATATGAAGAAGAAAGTACAAGAAGGTATTATTCTGAGGCAAGAATCGATAAAGAAGGAATACTTGAGTCCACCTGCACTTTCAGGTTCCTAACGATTCGATTTGAAGTACAAGATCATGATGGAGGCACACAATACACCATTTGCAATCCATCTCGAAGTACCAAAATGTATTGTGATCTTCGACATACATTTTGGTGGAATAATACGAAGAGAGAGATTGCAAAGTTTATCTCGAGGTGTTTAACTTGTCAACATGTAAAGGCGAGCATCAAGTACCTAAGGGTCCGTTAGCAACCACTTGAGATTCCGAAATGGAAGTAGGAACACATTACCATGGATTTCATTCACGGTCTTCCCACGGCTTTCTCAAGGCATAAATGCGATTTGGGTTATTGTTGATAGATTAACCAAGTCTACCCATTTCTTCGATACGGAGACTTATTCCTTGAACGCCTTGCTTGTATGTACGTAGATGAGATTATGAGATTGCATGGCATGCCAGTATCTATAGTTTTGGATCGTGACCCAAGATTCACTTCAAGATTTTGGGTTAGCTTCAAAAAACTATGGGCACGGATTTACGATTTAGTTCTAAGATACCATCCTCAAACGGATGGACAATCGAGAGAGGACTATTCAAACTCTTGAAGATCTATTAAGACTCTATGTCCTAGACTTCAAAGGAAGTTGGAATAAGTATTTACCATTGGTGGAATTCTCCTACAACAACAGCTTATCAAAGCAAGTATAGGGTGTGGCTCCATTTGAAGCATTATATGGACGAAAGTGTTGCTTCCAAAGATGTTGGGATGAGGTAGAGAAGCAACGCTGTTGGGACCAGAGTTGGTACGAATGACTACAGAGAAGATCCAAATGATTCGATAACGATACAAACCAAGACAGGATCGACAAAAGAGTTATGCGGATCTTCATCGAAAGGACGTGGAATTTAGTATCGGGGATCATGTATTATCATCGTGTGGCTCCATGGAAGGAGTTACAAGATTTGGGAAGAGAGGAAAGCTCAATCCACGATTTATCGTCCATTCCAGATTCTCGACCGAAGTAGGAAATGTGGCCTATAGACTTGCAAGCACCTCCAAGTATGTCTCGTGTTCATAATGTTTTTCATATATCTGTCTATACGTAAATATGTGAAAAGACCCAAACCACGTTATTGAAGTTAGAATCGGATGAGATAGCCAAGACTTAACTTACGAAGAGGTACTGTCAAGATCTTGGATAGAAAGAGCATGTCCTATGTGTGACAACCCCAAAAAGGTCAATTCCATCCAACCTATTCTCGAGTCGCCAAATACATGGTACGTAAAACAACTACAATTCTATTACAACAATTGTCGTGCAAAATACAACAACACATATGTTTGTGAGTTTGGATACAAATATATACCAACCTGTGACTCTCATCCCAACCTTGGATAAGACGTCACAATGACACCTTATATAAAGGTATAGTCAAAACTATTTTAGAAATTAGAATCTTTGGGAAGTGCTCAAGAAACCTTTGTATACATGGGAGGCCACGCTTAGGTTATGATAGATATCATATGGCCACGTAATTATCCTTGGTTGACCTAATAGACCCCAAAGAAAAATTGAGAAGATTACTATTATATTCATCCCAATGGTGAGTCTTCTTCGACATATCATTATCTTCACTGCTCTAATTGAGAATTATACTTCAAACAAACACCAAGATTATATAGGTAGTGCTCGTAAATATACTCAAGAAGTGGATGAGCACAACTCGCCTTTATAATGACACGAGGTTGTATGTCATTAGACATCTTGTATGATAGTGGCAAAACACCCTTCCAACGTTGGGTTCGCCTCACCCTAGTTGATTCACCAAATATAACTACTAAATGATGACCACTGTTCTATTCCCCTATTATCCCCGCTAGACCCAGCTACACTCTTATTACCTGAAAGGAATTGTGAAGCAAAAGGCTGAGCACAACTAGCTCAATAAAGAATATCATGACTAAAGATAATTAAATTATCAATAGCCTTCATCAAGAATAAATCGTAGATTTAGAACATATGGTAGATGATAAAAAATTTCAACCATAGTTGCAAAATGAACGAAAGCAATCCATTAGAAGAGTCAAATAGACTATAAAGTCTATTATCTTATCTATGTTAAAAATCCACCAATGATGATTTTATCCTCAGTAACATCAATCAACAATTCTGGTCCACAATCATATGAATAACTCATAATCATAATTGTAGTTCTAAATTCCTTTTCTCATCCAGGACAAAGATAATTTTCATCACATATCTTTACCTGAAACATCAAAGATCATGGTTACACCAAATCACATTTCTTGTTCATAATCATACTAATAACTTCATCTTTGCACTACGGACAAAGATATTCATCAACAGTTCATCTTTGCACTACAGGCCAAAGATATTCAACAACATGTCATCTTTGCACTACGGGCCAAATATATTCATCAACAATTCACCTTTGCACTACAGGCCAAAGATATTCCTCAACAGCTTATATTCGCACCACAGCCAAATATATTAATATCTTAAAGAAATATATAATCATTTCGTAATTTATATAAACAATAATTATAACTATGTTGATCATTTCACCTTTGCATTTAAGCTAAAGATATTCAATTATAAATTCAATGGTCATGATCATACCACCAACAATTCAACTTTCAGACCATCGCCAAAAAGAACCCATAGTCATGATCATACCAAAAATCTACCCATCTTTACACTCAAGTCAAAGAGAAATATCATCATTAGGGTTATAAAAATTTATATATAATAGTAAAATCAATATAATCAAAACATCTAGATTTAATCTCAAGAGTAATATTCATAAATCAACTATAATTTGGTTAAAAAGAAACAAATTTTGTCATGAATAGTAACTCGTGAATAAGAACTCCATGAATAGTAACCCATTGAATAGTAACTCGTGAATAGTAAAAACCACAAAAAGGTAGAAATTCTATAATAAAATCCATACTAATATTTAAGGTATAATGATATTGAAATAACATTTCTTAAACTTATAAACAATTTATTTTAATTGTTTACACTTTACTAAATAATGCATTTAATCATCTTAAAATGCCAAACTCATAAGATTTAATCACCAAATAACCAAAACCTCATCAAAAATCAGCATATACCTCATATAGGATTCTCAAGCCATAAAATCCTATTTTTCAATTTTTTACTTCACATAACATATTTAATTCATTTACTCATAACTAGTCCATTTTATGAAAAATACTAAATCAGTTCCAAAAATATTTTTTTCTGGGATTTAGTAGAATATAGTCCCATATTGAACATATATTTTCTCTCGAATTTTAAAATTCATTTACTATTTTTTCATATGGCCAAAACCGTCGAATATTTAGACATTTATCATAAATTGTACTTTTATTCAAAAATTTCGAAATTCACAAAGTACAATCGATATTATATAGATATACTTCCAATAAAAATTTCATCAATTTTGGAGTTAACCACAAGGAGTTATAAGCTGGTTACTTTTAAAATAGTCTTTTCTCATAAAATTCATAAATCTTAATCTATACATCCAAACATCACCATTTTTTGACACAATCAATAAAACTCATCAAAATATCATTTCAAATTTTTCCAGAATTTTCTGAAGGTCGAAAGAAGTACAACTGAAAAACATAATAACCCTTAAAATCTCTTACCTCAAAAGAAAGCAGAGATTCCGACTAAATATCCGATATATAACTGAAAGCAAAGACTCAAGATATCTAAATACTCACAAAAATATGCTTGATAATATAGAGAGAAAGAAAACTTATTTCTGGTGTGATTTTCAATTCTAACATAAGCACCTATTTATAGAAAAATGCTAGAACGCCATAGGAGACTAAAATAATAAAATATATTATTTCTTATTCAAAATTCTATGCATGTGCTAAGTTGGAATTTAGACCAACCACCATTGATCAAATTTCCAGTAGCCCATGTGTATTCAACACAAGTGGGTCCCACCCATAATTTAATAAAAATCATTTTATTTTTTGAAACTTCAACAATTCATAGAAAATAGCCCGGTTATCAGAAAAATACGAATTTTATGTCCATTCTGCCTGAAATCAAATTCTCTACAACTTTGTAGCTTTAAGTTTTTCCAAATTCTAAACCAAAAAATATTCGAAATCCACAAACGGATGATTTTTAATACCTCCATACCGGCAAAATACTGATAAAATACCTCAGCATTAATTCCTTCATTTTTATCCACATAAAAATAAATATATCCATCATTTATATCCACATAAAATAAATATTTCTTTATCATATAAATCAATAATTAATTATTCACAAATAATATTACAAAATCACAATAATGACAACCAAAAGCAGTTCCAGGAAGAAGGGGCTTTCAATAAGGATTTCTCCTTCTTGGCCATGATTAGGTGACCAAACCTCTCTCGACATAACTTTCTGCACATTGCCAATAATTCTATCTAATAATATTATTCAAATAATATGAATTATTGATCCGATAATGGAGATATTGTGCGTTGACAATTATTGAAACAACAATAATATAAAATATCAACGCAAAGAATTATTGAATCAATAAAATAAAATATTGAATAAGATTTACTATAACCATTATTGAGTAGGTCTTCACGTAAGAATCAATAATTCAAAATACCGCAATACCGCATGCTATCGCGGCAATAACGCCAGACATCAGTATTTTAACCAATTCGGGTATTCCAATGTTGTTAATTGTGAATAACTACGCTGCGTTATTTGTAAAAACTCAAATTTTATCGCTTCCTTCATCCGACGCTTATTCACATGGGGCCCACAAATGGTCATTGTCATTTTAATATTATTCTCCGACAAGAAGAATATTCCACGACCAAACGAATATTCCCGACAATAATCGAATATTTTATAACCACTTCACAGTATTTTGAAAAAAATTCATATCTCACCCTTAACTTTAAACTTTTATCAATTTAATCATTTAATGAATTGTAATTATAAGAAAAATTGAATACTTTTATTTCATAAAATTCGGTCTTACACTACGACGAAGGTCATACCACAAGTTAAAGTTTTGTGGAGAAACCATGCTATCGAGGAAATGACCGGGAGTTGAAACTAAATGAAAGCGAGGTATCATCATTTTTTCGAAACACCAAGTACGTACGTCAATTTCGAGGACGAAATTTCATAAGGAGGGGAGGTTGTAAAACCCCAAATTATTAATAAATGAAATTTAATTTCCACTATTTATCATTTTGAAATAAGAAGGGTTGATTTGATTAATGTGGTTAGTTATGGGTAAAATGCACAAATATCTCAAATAAGCAAATGGTTATAAAATATTCATTATCATTTGGGAATATTCGTTTGGTCGTGGAATATTTTTACTGTTGAGAATATTCGAATCGATGGAGCAAAATTTGTGTGGGCCCCATAACTGAAAAGCGATTGACGAAGAAAACGACAAGTATAAATTGTTTATAAATTACTACAGAAGTTGTTACCAAGTATCATCGTTGAAATACCCGTAAGGTTAAAATACGAAGAATACATTGCGCACAAGAAGACACTTCAGATTGCACCAATTATAGATTCTTACGTAAGAAGGCACTACTCAATAATTGTTACGATGAATTATCGCTCAATATTTTATGTTATCGATTCAATAATTGTCGCGTTGATATTTTATATTACCGTTGTTTCAATAATTGTCACTACACGGTATTTTTCATTATCGAAGTAATAATTCATATTATCTGAATAATATTATTAAAAATTTTATTGATAATGTCTAGAAAGTTCGCTCTAAGGAGAGAGGTTTGGTCACCTAATCACGCTTCAAAGAAGGAGAAATTTTATTGGAAAGCCCCTCTGCTCGAGAGACTACGCATTGCCCAATCTTGTGATTCTCGTAATATTATTTGTGAATAATTAATTATTGATTTATATGATGAAAAAAAAATATTGATTTTATGTAGATATAGATAAAGAAAATTTTTAAAGTGACAATTGTTAAAAATTGATATTTTATCTTTTCTGATAAAATAATATTTTATTATATTATTATAATATAATAATGATAATATTTTTACAATGAATGTGGGATATAAGAGTATAAGAGGAGAAAGAGTATTTTTGTTGCATTAAATGATTAACACATGTTTTGTGTGTCGGTGGACCCCAATAATTGACCGAAATTTGATTATAGCCTTTAAAATCGTCCGTTTGTGGATTTCAGTCAATTTCTGTTTGGAATTTGGAAAACCTTTCTTCTGCAAAGTTGTAGATAATGAAATTTCCTATAGAAAGGACGTGTGGTTTGAATTTTTCTGACAAAAGGGCTATTTATTATGAATTATTGAAGTTCCGAAGTTTTGAAATAATTGATTTTTGGAAGTTTTAATTATTTATTTTATGAAAAACGTTTTTTCTTACTTTTTCAAGAAGGTTAGCATGTGTGAATTGCTGAAATTCAGATTCTTGGGTGGTGGGCTTGAATATTTATTAAATAAAATTATTTTAATAAATTTTCTGCTTTGGTGTTCTAAGCAATTTTCTATAAATAGGTGCTTAGGGTTAGAATTAAAAATCACACCAAACCCAAATCTTCTCTCTCTTTCTCTCTCGATATATTGAGTGTATTCTTGTGAGTATTTTGATACTTTGAGTGTTGCTATACGGTGCAAGTTCAAGACATAGCTTATATCCGGTGTTTCAACTAGAAGTCTTGCTTTTTTTCGAGGTAATGGATGTTATTTTCTTCGTAAGTGATATTATTTCTTCAATATCATTATGCGAAATATTGGTTGGAACTTTTTATCAAATTTGAACTTTTTCATGTCAAGGTTACTTATTCATAAGTTACTATTCACGAGTTACTATTCATGAGTTACTATTCACGAGTACTATTCACGAAGCGTGATGATTTTTGTGGAATTTCTATCTTTTGGTGTCGGAGTTACTATTCACGTATACGATACTATTCACGTGATACTGACACTATTCACTTAATCACGACACTATTCACGTAAAAATTAAATTTTCATTTTTCGTCTAAAATATCAATTATGGATACTAGCTTTGATTGTATCCATGTTTTGATCATTCTTTAATTTTACTCCAATCTGGTTATTTATGAAGTATTTTTGAACTTGGATTATTTAAAGTACTTAATCCTTAATACTTGTTCTTTTGTTTCAATCGGATTTGTTTTCTTTAAAATATTTTTCATCATCCTCACCCTAAATGATGATATTACCGAATATCTTTGGCCTCAGTAGTGTAAAGATGAATAATTTCTCATGAATATCTTTGGCGCCCAGTAAAGATGATGCAATGTGTTTAGATGAAACATAACTAATCGATGTATATCTTTCGGCTCAGTAGTGCAAAGATGAATATTTGATTCCAGATATATATTGATTGATGTTACAGGATAAAATGTTGACGATGGACTTTTAAATTCATATATAGAAGATAGTAGATTTTATTCTCTACTTAACTCTTCTAATGAATTATTATTTCATTGAATATTGATTTCAAACTTATTGTCTATTGTATTCTATTAGATTTTTCCTCGTTGAGGACTAATGATAATTTGTTTTATATTATCTTAGTCATAATGTTCTTTTATCATGGGCTAGTTGAGCTCACCCTTTTCCTCTTGTTGTTCCATTTTTCTTCTCGTGAGGCGAGAATGTAACGAGTACTAGTCTTAGGTGTGGAATGATGGTTCTAGATGTGGTTCTAGTAGTCCCTCACTATTGTGTAATAATAGTGTATTAATAATTGTAATGAGGACTTATTTGAGTGAGGATATTGTCATATGACAATATTTGTATTTAAACTCATAGTTTTTATGTCAGATTAATAAAGTTGTAGTTGTTTCCTCTTTCCCGAAACGACACTCGGTTTTTAAATATCATGAGTTATAATATTAATGATGAATAAGTCAGGTTGATTAAAAATGATAGTTCCATCAGTGTTGGGATTATTAGTGTTAGTGGAAATCGACATCTATTCCGATGATAATTGATGTCTAGGGTTATATTGATAAATCGGGTAATTTATCTGATAAATGAGCAATTAATTGCTACTAATTCACATGCTTATATAACTATTTGTTCACATGTGTGTAATATTGAATCACATTATTTACTATTACGGAGTTGGTGCAAGATTGATAATACTTTATATGACTAAGTTAAAAAATAAAGGTATGTATGGAGGTACTATACTGTAATTCAGATTTTTCACATGATTATACTATCGATTCACATGATCGAACTATTGATTCACATTATTTACTATTAGGGAGGTGGTGCAAGTTTGATAATATTTGCAGGACTAAATTAAAAATGAAAGAAAAGTTGAGGTATCAGATCGTAATTTTTCAAACCCCAAAACGCAAATTATCGAAACTATATTTTCCTATAAATAGAAGCTCATTCTTCCTTCATTTCTCACCAATTCACAAAAGCTTTAGAGCGATTATTATAGAGAAATTATAGAGAGAAGAAGAAGAGAAGTCTGCTACCTCACTATTCCAAAGATCCAGCTTTTCCAAGGTAGGGAATATTATTTTTTTCTTATCCATGAAGAGAACTTCATTATTCCATTCTTTATTATTCTATTGAATAACTCAGATACGCTGCTACCCTATACTTGGTGAAATTCTTCATTTATTCCATTCTTTATCATTCTATTGAAACATCCTCGTCTCAAGGTTTCGCTTTAACGCTATCATTCGCTGAACATCCTGCTCAGGTTCACGCTTTCCGTTCCTTTTTATTATTCTCGCTGAATATCCTATCTCAAGCGCTTTTACGCCGAATTCGATTTCGCTTTTATTATTCTCGCTGAATATCCTGTCTGCATGCTTTTACTTTAACCGATTCCGTTATTTATTATTCTCGTTGAATAACTCGCTCAAAGGCTTCTATCGCATGCCCGGTGATTTCTTTTATTATTCCATTCTTTATTATACTCAAATAAGTTAAAGTTTTGACTTCTATACTCCATGAAATTAGTGGAATATCCTCGATATTTGCGCTTCATCCAAAGATCTTTTCATTGAAATATTCTTTTGAGCATTCTTGAATTTTACTCCACAAAGCAAAGATCATGTCGACAATTTGACATTATCGATTCCCTTGATAAAATAATTCTTGAACTTGTTTTATCAATTCTTATATCATTGTCATCATCCTCATGTTTATATTTTTGTTGAAAGTCATCTGTGGCCCAGAGTGCATAGATGGACTTGGTATGATTATGACCAGAGATTATTCTGTAATAATCATAACCGTAATGTTACAAATGATGTGGTAAAAGTCCTCATCGGCCCGTAGTGCATTGATGGACACGCTTGTTGGCATGATCATCATGACCATTAATGAATACACAAATATTCTCGGCCCGTAGTGCATGGATAATTGTGGTCGTGATACTAAAGAATATCCTCGTCAGAAGTATGTAAGTGATTCTTATGATGTGGATTATTTATTGTCGAGTCCCAACGATAAAAGTGATGAAAAACCTTTTAAATCATAAAAGATAGTAGATTTTATTCTCTACTGACTTTTTAATGGATCGCTTGTTCCACCGCAGCTTAAACTTGATGGTTGTTATATTATATCGCTTTAACACCGTTGAAGGCTAACGATAATATATTTTGCATTATCTTAGTTATAATATTTCCCATCGGGCTAGTTGAGCTCACCTTTTTACTTTCATTGTTCTCTTCAGAAATGAGAACGTAGCAGGACTAGTCGGGGGGAACCAGAGACTTTACCGTGATGATAGATTAGTAGTCCTCACTATTCAAAGAAATAGTGGGAAAATAAATGTAATAATATTGAATTTGAGTTTGATATTGCCTGTAGACGACAATATTTGTATTAAAACTCACACTTTATGTTTTGTCGTGATTTTTTACGACAATTGTATAATTAAGTTGTATTTGTATTTTGTACCATATTTTGGCGACTCGTAATAGGTGATGTATACCATTTTTGGGGCGCCACAACAGTATCAAAGCTTAGGATATGATCCATGGCTAAGATGTGAGACTAGAACTAGGAGGGGAGAGACGGGAATTCATTCGCTAGTATGACCTACCTAATTTTTTTTTGGTATTTAATTGGTTGGTCGAGTATAGAGATAATATGTCGTATGTCAATTAACCCTTATTTTGTGGCAAGATTTGAAAATGGCATCCGAGAATATTGAGAATAAAGAATAGGCACAAGAGACCGCTGAGTCTCCACAGATCAACAATCGTAATAATGTGCATCGTGAAGGCGACAATCCTCATGCAAACAACAACACCGACTAAAATGATGAACGATGGAATGTTCAGAGGCTTTATGCAATTCATGTAACATCAAAGTAGAGCGGCCCTGCTCAAAATGTAGGTGGAAACATCGAAACTCTCGATCTGGCCACCGCTAAATGTCTTCAAGGAGCTTGGGACCACCCGAGTTTATTGGAGAGCCAAAACCACTTAAGGCGTAAGCGTGATAAAGCAGATCACCAAGATATTTGATGTCTTGGGATGCTCCGAGGAGCAAAGGTTCCTTCATCGCCACCTTCATGTTATGGTGAAGAGGCAGATTATCGGTGGGAATCAGAAACGCACTCAAATTCTCGACGACTCAAGATGTCTTGGGAGAAGTTCCAAGAGCTATTCAACGACAAGTACTTTCCCGAAAGTATTCACCACATGAAAGAGGTGGAGTTTATCAAGTCGAGCAAAACAATACGACCGTGTCGCAATACGAGGCTAAATTTATGAGTTATCCCGGCTTGCATCCCATTTGGTCGATAATGAGGAGCGAATGACACGAATGTTTTTAAGAGGTTTGAAACCGAGATACGCCAATATCTTATTTCATAAACCGTGTTTGTACTCGATGTTGTAAATAGGGCTCAATTATTGGAGCGCCAGAACGAGTCAACGCAACCAAGAGAAAGCAATGGCAAAATGAAAATACCAAAGGTATCACCCATCGGGCGGTGACAACAAACGTGAGGGAATCAACATGCCGAAATGGTAACCACTTCGGTGGTAATCATGGCCAAGACAAAGAAAATGGACATTTCAAGAAAAGGAGATTCAACAATGATGGAAAGACGCCAAAGACCAACAACCGTGGTTAAGGAAGGAGAACGACCACCCATCATATGCTTCAAATGCGAGGGAGGGACATATCACCAAACTGCACGATGCCATCCAAAGCGTATTATAATTGTGGAAGAGAAGGTCACCTAGCCCGATTTTGTCGCTCATCAAGACAAGTTCAATTAGGATGGAGGCACCAAAGGCCATCCCAAAAAGTCAAAGCCGCGGTGTAAGGGAGAGCATTTGTTGTGACCTCCCGTAAAAGCAAGGAACCCGAACGAGGTCATCACGGGTAAGCTTATCATAAACTCTAGCGAAGTCTATACCTTTTATTTGATAATTTCCTGGTTCTACCCATTCTTTTATTTCTCCTACTTCGCCAACGATTAAATTCGACTCGAGAAATTAGACTTTGACTTTATCTCATTAAACTCATTGGGAGAAACCTTCATTACATCCACGCTTATAAGTCTTGTTTGGTTCAAATTGGTACCTCACATTATTACCTCGTCAATCTTATTTCATTGAAAATACTTGCATTGACGTGATTCTAGTGGATTGATTGGTTAACTACTCATCATGCAAAAATTGATTATTTTCGTAAGGTTGTTAGCTTTCATATTCCTAACCAACCTATTATGCGAATTCAAACAACTAAACCATTAAAATCAATCAATGTCATTTCAAGCCATAAAGCTATTTATTTATTGAAAATGGATGTCAAGCTTTCTTAGCTCATGTCACGATCTAAACAAAAATACGCCGCCTTGAATGATATTTCTGTTAAATAAATTTCCGACGTATTCCCAAGAACTTCCCTGCCTACCCCAGAGCGTGAAATTGAATTTTGTATCGACTCAACCCAAGATAAAACCCATTTCCAAAGCCCCATATCGAATGGCTCTATTGAACTTCGTGAAGTTAAAGACCAAATAGCTATTGAATTGTTAGACATTGGTTTCATTCATCCTAGTACATCTCCTCGGGTGCTTCTATTTCTATTCGTGAAGAAAAAGATGGGAGTATGCGAATTTGTATTGATTATCGGGAGTCAAACATGTCACCATCAAAATAGGTACCCATTGCCACGTATTGATGACCTGTTTGACCAAACCAGTAGGCGCCAAATTCTTTTCAAAGATCGATCTTCGCTCAGATATCATCAATTGAAGATTAGAACCGATGACATTCCAAAGACGGCTTTCGTAACTCCTGCATTTGGCATTATGAATTCCTAGTCATGTCCTTTGATCGACTAATGCTCATGCTTGCTTTCATGGATATGATGAACCGAGTATTCAAGGAATATTTGGATCATTTTGTGGTCGCTTTTATCGATGACATCCTCATATATTCCAAAAGCCGTGAAGATCATGAGCAACACTTGAGGTCGATACTCCAAAAGCTTCGTGAAAAACAAGCTATATGCCAAGTTGAAGAAATGCGAGTTCGCTTGAGAAGTCAGTTGCATTCCTTGGGCACGTGATATCAAATCACGGGATATCTGCTGACCCGGCAAAATTGAAGCAATTCAAAGTCGGGAGCAACCTAAATCAAAGGATCAAGTACGTAGCTTTCTGGCTTAGTGGTTATTATCTGAGATTCGTAGAAGGGTTTTCTCGAATCGCTACTCCATTAACTCACCGACCAAAAAGATACAAAATTCATTGGAGAATGGAATGTGAGAAGAGTTTTCAAGAACTCAAGAGGAGACTCATTTCAAAGACCTGCTCGACAATACCATCCGCTTGGAGGGATTTGTCATCTCACAATGATGCTTCGCAAAGGGTTAGGATGTGTTCTCATGCAACATGGGAAAGTCATAGCCTTTATGCCTCACTAAGAACTCAAAGAATATGAGAGGAATTATCCTACTCATGATCTAGAGTTTGCATAATGCCGCTTTAGGCTTAAAATTTGGAGGCATTACCTATATGGGGAGAAAGTGGAGATCTATACGGATCATAAAAGCCTCAAATATTTCTTCACTAAAAAGGAACTCAACATGCGCAAACGACGTTGGCTCAAATCAATTGAAAGATTATGATCATACTATTCAATACCATCCCGAAAAAGCGAACGTAGTAGTCGATACAATCGAGTAGTAAGATCATATGCGGCACGAGTGTAATATTGTCAACGCAGCGCCCATTTTGTATGACTTGCAAAGGATGGAGTTAGAGATAAAGACTCAGGGACCCATTTGATGATGGTGAATATACGAGTAGAACATACTTTTAATCGATAAAGTTAAAGTCGCCAAGCTACAGACTGGAGCCGATGCGTATGAGGAAGAAAGTACAAGAAGGTGCTACGCCAAGCAAGAATCGATGAAGAAGGAATACTTCGAGTCAACTCCAGATTTTGTGTTCCTAACAACCCCGATTTAAAGTATAAAATCATGATGGAGGCGCACAACACACCGCTTGCAATCCATCTCGGGAGTACCAAATGTATCGTGATCTTCACATACATTTTGGTGGAGCAATATGAAGAGAGAGATAGCATAATTTATCTCAAGGTGTTTAATTTGTCAACGAGTCAAGGCGAAGCATCAAGTACCAAAAGGTCCATTGCAAACCACTTGAAATTCCAAAATGGAAGTGGGAACACATTACCATGGATTTCAAGCATCGGTCTTCCCAAGGTTTCTCAAGGCATAGATGCAATTTGGGTCATTGTTGATAGATTGACCAAGTCCGCTTCATTTCCTACCTATACGAGAAACTTATACACTTGAACGCCTTGCTCAGATGTATACATAAACGAGATTGTAAGATCGCATGGTATGCCAAGATCCATAGTTTCCGATCGAGACCCAAGATTCACTTCAAGATTTTGGGTTAGTTTGCAAAAAGCTATGGGCACGGATTTATGATTTAGCTTCGACATATCATCCTCGGATGGACGGGCAATGGAGAGGACTATTCAAACTCTTAAAGATCTATTAAGACTCAGTGTCTTTGACTTCAAGGAAGTTGATAAGTTCCTACCATTAGTGGAGTTTTCCTACAACAACAGCTTATCAAGCAAGTATCGGCATGGCTCCATTCGAGGCGCTTGTATGGAAGAAAGTGTCGCTTCTCGAAAGATGCCGGATGAGGTGGGTGAAGCAACATTGTTGGGACCAAAGTTGGTATGTACGTATGACTACTAAAAAGATTCAAACGATCCGACAACGATAAAAACCTCACAAGATCGACAAAAGAGTTATGTTGATCTTCATCGAAAGGACGTGGAATTCGATATTAGATCATGTGTTATTACGTGTCGCTTCCATGGAAGGGAGTTACGAGATTTGGAAAGAGAGGAAAGCTCAACCCTCGATTCATCGGCCCATTTTTAATCCTCAACCGAGTAGAAACTGTATGATATAGACGCTTTTTACTGCCAACGTATGTCTCTCAATGTTCATAACATTTTCACATATCTATGTTACGTAAATATGTGAAAGACCCAACCACATTATCAATTAGAACCGATTTAGATAGAGGAAGATTTAACGTATGAAGAGTTACCCGTTAAAATCTTGATAAAAAGGATCATATTCTACGCCCAAGGTTATACCTCAAGTCAAAGTTTTGTGGAGAAACCACGATGTAGAAGAAATGACCGGGAGTTAGAATCAGATGAAATCAAGATATCCTTACCTCTTCGACATACTAGTGCACGCACCCTAATTTTGAGGACGAAATTTCATAAGAAGGGAGGTTGTAAGACCCCAACTTTTTGATAAAGATTAAATTTTCTCGAAATATATTTTTGAATATTATGGTGTGGATTTGATATAATGTTATAGTTGTGGGTAATATTTACAAATTTTGCAAAGTACGCAAGTTGTTATATAATATTCGATTGGTCGGGAATATTCGCTTTAACAGGAATATTCGTACAACGACACAATCATCAGTGGACCCCACAAACGGAATTATTGTTGATCGAGAAAACGACAAAAATACTTTATGAAAAATAACGGCGGAAGTTTTACCGTTAATCGTTGAAACACCCTATGTTAAAAGTACAAGAATACGCGTGGTCGCATAAGTAGCACACCAGGTATTGATTATCGATGCTTACGTGAGAAGTCACTCGCTTATACTCAATTATTGCTACAAAGAATTGCACGATCATATCTCTTATATTATTAATTCAATTATTGTCACAAAGATCATTTGCATAATATATTATATTATTAAATCAATAATTGAGACAACAAAGTTATTCATATTATTATTTGCAATATTGAAAATGTCTAAAAGTTCTGCCAAGAGAGGTTCGTCACCTAATCATAGGCCAATAAGGAGAAATCTTTATCTGAAAGCCCCTTCTTTCCCGGGAACGACCGTTGTTAAATATTGTGAGTTATAATATTAATGATGAATAAGTTGTGTTGATTAAAATGAATTTTGATAGTTCCATCAGGTCGGATTATTAGTAAGTAGTGAAAATCGACATCTATTCCGATGATAATTGATGTCTAGGGGTTATATTGATAAATCGGGTAATTTATCTGGATAAATGAGCAATTAATTGCTACTAATTCATATACTTATATAACTATTTGTTCACATGTGTAATATTGAATCACATTATTTACTATTAGGGGAGTTGGTGCAAGATTGATAATACTTGCATGACTAAGTTAAAAATAGAGGTATAGATGGAGGTACTATAATCGTAATTCGTTTTTTCACATGATTATACTATCGATTCACATGATTGAACTATTGATTCACATTATTTACTATTAGGGAGGTGGTGCAAGTTTGATAATACTTGCAGGACTAAATTAAAAATGAAAGAAAAGTCGAGGTATTGATCGTAATTTTTCAAACCCCAAAACGCGTAATTATCGAAACTATATTTTCCTATAAATAAGCTCATTCTTCCTTAATTTCTCACCAATTCACAAAATCTTTAGAGCGATTATTATAGAGAGAAATTATAGAGAGAAAAGAAGAAGAGAAGTCCGCCACCTCACTATTCCAAAGATCTAGTTTTTCCAAGGTAGGGAATATTATTTTTTCTTATCCATGAAGAGAACTTCTGTTATTCCATTCTTTATTATTCTATTGGAATAACCAGTATACGCGGGTTACCCTATACTTGGTGAAATTCTTCTGTTATTCCATTCTTTATCATTCTGTTGGAACATCTTATTTGTGTATTTACGCCGGACCTGGTTCCATTATTTATCATTCTATTGGAACATCCTGTCTGCATGCGCTTCTACGTTTACCCGGGTTCCGCTTTTTTATTATTCTCGCTGGAATATCCTGTTCAGGCGCTTTTTACGCCGACCGATTCCGCTCTTTTATTATTCTGTTGAATATCCCGTCTGCAAGCGCTTTTACGCCGCACTCGATTCCGTTATTTATTATTCTCGCTGGAATAACTCACTCAAGCGGGCCTATCGCATGCCTCGATGATTTCTTTTGTTATTCCATTCTTTATTATACTCAAATGGTTAAAGTTTTGACTTCTATACTCCATGAAATTAGTGGAATATCCTCGATATTTGCGCGCTTCATCCAAAGATCTTTCATTGAAATATTCTTCCGAGCATTCTTGAATTTTACTCCACAAAGCAAAAAGATCATGTTGAGAATTTGGACGTTATTGATTCCTCGGATAAAATAATTTCTGAACTTGTTTTATCAATTCTTATATCATTGTCATCATCCTCATGTTTATATTTTGTTGAAAGTCATCTGTGGCAGAAGGTATGATGGACTTAAGTATGATTATGACTGTGAGATTATTCGCAGTAATCATAACCGTAATGTTACAAATGATGTGGTAAAAGTCCCTCATCGCTGTAGTAGTGCATCGATGGACAAATTGTTGGCATGATCATGACCATTAATGAATACAAAAATATTCTTGGCCCGTAGTGTATGGATAATTGTGGTCGTGATACTAAAGAATATCCTCGGCCTTAGTAAGAGGGTGATTCTATGATGTGGATTATTTATTGTCGAGTCCCAAAGATAAAAGTGATGAAAACCTTTTAAATCATAAAAGATAGTAGATTTTATTCTCTACTTAACTCTTTTAATGGATTGTTTGTTCCGCCGCAGCTAAACTTGATGGTTGTTATATTATATCGCTTTAACAATCGTCAAGGCTAACGATAATATATTCTCGCATTATCTTAGTCATAATATTTCCTATCGGGCTAGTTGAGCTCACCCATTTACTTTCATTGTTCTCTTCAAGGAAATAAGAACGAAGCAGGACTAGTGGGGAAATCTGAGTGACTTTACCAGATGATAAGATTAGTAGTCCTCACTATTCAAAGGAAATAGTGAGAAAATAAATGTAATAATATTGAATTTGAGTTTATATATTGTCTGACGACAATATTTGTATTAAAACTCACAAATTATGTTTTTGTCGCATTTTGCACGACAAATTGTATAATTAAGTTTTATTTGTATTCTCGTACTATGTATTTGGCGACTCGTAATGGTGGTGATGTATACTGCTTTGGGGCGCTACATGTGCTACTATGTAACCACACGACATCGCATTTTTACTTTTATAGTAGTTCAACAATTTTAATCAGAAAACTTCCACCGTATTCTCATAAAAATATTTTTTGTCGCTTTTCCATCGCATAATAATTTCGTCATTTGGGGTTCACCAATGATCAGATCGTCGCATGCAACATTCCCCGGTCAAAAAGAATATTTTATATCAACTTGCTTACTCGCAAAAAATTTTACATATTACCCTTTAACTTTAAACTTTTAGCAATTTAACTATTTACCAAAATAGAAAAATTGAATACTTTTATTTCATAAAATTCGAGGTCTCACAATCTCCTCCTCCTTATGAAATTTCGCCTCCGAAATTTACGTGACGTGACTGAGCATTCAAGAGATGAGAATATCTTGCTTTCTTTTCGATCAGACCTTCCCAAGTTATATCCTCTCAGATCATGATTTTTCTATTGCTCATCTCCTCGTATTTCCGATATCATTCTAGAATATATCTTCAAAACAAAGGTTAATTGACATATCACAATTTGTCAACTTATCAAGTAAACAATTTCAAATTTTAGGTAAGTCACACACTAAATAAATATATAACTCGCCTCTCCTCCTAGTTCTAGACTCTTATCTCCTCGCCAAATGACCATATCCCTAAGCTCGATACCAAATGTGACGCCCAAAATTAGGTATAAATCACCCATTCCGAGTTGCTTTAGATACATGGTACAAAAAAATTCAAATACAACATCATTTATACAATTTTTGAGCCGCTTTATATAGAATACGATACGCTTAACTATGAGTTTTAATACAAATGTATGTAACTCTCATGGTACCTTGACCACAACCTTACAATGATACTTTACATAAAAAGTATAGTCAAACACTATTTTAGGAATGAAAATCTTTGGGAAGTGCTCAATGAAACCTTCGTATATGGTAGGCTACGGCCTCTAGGTTATGATAGATATCATATGTCCACGTAATTATTCTTGGTCAATTCCAATAAACCCCAAAGAAAAAACGAGAAGATTACTATCATCTTCTTTCTAATGGTGAGTCTTCTCTTGGCATATAACTATCTCCATTGTCTCCAAGTGAAAATTATATTTCAAATAAATTCCAAGATCGTATAGGTAGTGCTCGTAGATATACTCAGTAAGTGTATGTGCACAACACTGTCTTATGATAACATGAAGTTGTATGTCATTAGACATATTGTATGATAGTGGCAAAACACCCTTTCAAAGTTGGTTTCGCCTCACCCTATTTGGTTCACCAAAATTAAATATCAAATAACGTATAAAATACGAAACACTTATCTAAAGTTCTCAATAAAATTATTTCCATACTATTTAGGGAGAACCTCAATAGCTATAGACCACCGTTCTATTCCCATGTTATCCCCAACACCCCAAATTACACTCTTATTACCCGAAAGGAATTGTGAAGCAAAAAGGGTGAACACAACTAGCCCAGTAACGAATATCATGCTAAAGAAAATTAAATTATCAATAGCTTTCATCAATAATAAATCAGAGATTTACAACATATGGTAGATAATAAAACTTTTCAACCATAGTCAGCAATCTTAACGAGCAATCCATTAGAAGAGTCAAATAGACTATAAGGTCTATTATCTTCTATGTTAAAAGTCCACCAATAATGTTTTATCTCCTCAGAACATCAATCAACAATTCCGTCATCACGATCATGTGAATAACTCATAATCACAATTGTGATTCTAAATTCCTCTTCACACCTGTGACAAAGATAATTTTCATCACCGTCTTCACCAAACATCAAAAATCATGGTTATACCAAATCACAATTCCTCGTCAGAATCATTAAATCATATTTGCACTACGGCCAAAGATATTCATTATTATCACATCCATGAATTAATATTTCATTACGAGACTCAAATTTCAATAATTAATCCACATCATCGAATCATCCCCGCACTACGTGCCAAGGATATTCTTTAAGATCACGAAAGCACGAATTATCTATGCACTACGAGGCCAAAGATAATCGTGTTTTCATCAACTACCTTGATCATGCCATAAAATAATTCATCTTTGCACCCTCGTCAAGAGAATCCATAGCCATAAACATACCAAAAACTCATCCATCAATGCACTACGGGCCAACGAGGACTTTTTCCACATCATTCGTAGAATATTACTACATGATTATACCGAATAATTCCTCATCATAATCATACCAAGTCCATCTATGCACTATAGGCCATGTATGACTTTCAACATATTATAAACATGAGGATGATGACAATATTATAAGCATTAGTCAAACTAAATCAATGATAAATATTAAAGACTTTAAATTTATCCAAACATTATCAATCACTTAATAAAATTATAATAAAATATTGTTAATATTATAACAATATTTTAAATCATTCTTAAACTTATAAACAATTTAATTTAATTGTTTACACTTTTCCAAATAATGCATTTAATCATTCAAAAATGCCATACTCATAAGATTTCATCACCAATAATCAAATTACTCATCAAAAATCTGCATATACCTTATATAGGATTTTCAAGCCATAAAATCTTATTTACCATTTTTTTAACTTCACATAACATATTTAATTCATATGTTCGTAACTATACCATTTTCATGAAAAATACCAAATCAATCCGAAAAATTATTCTTTTCTTGGATTAAGAAGAATATGGTCCCATATCGAACATATATTTTTCTCGGAATTTTTAAAATTCATTTACTATTTTTCAAAAAATCAATTTCTAATTAATTCCTTAAGAAATTAGCTACCTCAAGGTTAACTCCAGAAATTTCCAAATCTTGGCAGGATCTTACACATGTTAACATGAGCTTCCAGTTTAAATTTCATGGTCATCGGAGTTATAGAACTCTGGTTATAGCATTTTCTGTCAGAAAAACCTAAATATTAAAATGGTCATAACTTGCTCATTTTAAGTCGGAATGAACTCATTTTTGGACAGGAAGTACTTTATACCATATATTTCTATGTCCCAAAAGGCCGGAAATTTTCTCACAATTTAAGTGGCCGAAAATGCCCTTTTAAACTTCCTCAAGAGAGCCTTTTTGTAATTTACGCACTTTGACTCCTTTGCTAAAATCACCCACACAAAAAAATCTACAATACCTTTTCCAAAGGATTCCACTTGGATAAGTTAGAAACTCATAGATCTAACTCTAGAACTCGACCACACTCAAAAATTCAAAATATAATAGAGATCCGGTCAATTGAATTTCATATTTCATTTTCACCAAAATCGATTTTTTAACCCTTTCAGGATTTCTAAGAAACTCTTCTTCACATGTTCACATTGGTGGACCCCACAAAACTAATTATTGTCGGATTGAGAAAACGACAAAAATACTTTTATAAAAATAACTATTGAATTTTTTACCGTTAATTGTTGAAACACCCAGTGTTAAAAGTACCGTAATACGCTGTATCGCATAAGAAGACATCATTGATTGATTATCGATGCTTACGTGAGAAGTCACCATTATACTCAATTATTGCTACAAGAATTGTCGTGATCATATCTCTCATATTATTGATTCAATTATCATCACAAGATTATTTGCATAATATATTATATTATTAAATCAATAATTGAGACGACAAAGTTATTCATATTATTATTTGCAATATCGACAATGTCTGTAAGTTCACAAGGAGGAGAGGTTTGGTCACCTAATCAAGCCAATAAAAAGAAATCCTTATCGAAAAAGCCCCTCTTCCTCGGGAACGACACAGTTTGTTAAATATTGTGAATTATAATATTAATGATGAATAAGTTGTGTTGATTAAAAATGAATTTTGATAGTTCCATTGTGTTTGGGATCATTAGTGTTATGGAAATCACATCTATTCCGATGATAATTGATGTCTAGGGGTTATATTGATAAATCGGCAATTTATCTGGATAAATGAGCAATTAATTGCTACTAATTCACACGCTTATATAACTATTTGTTCAAATGTGTGTACTATTGAATCACATTATTTACTATTAGGGGAGTTAGTGCAAGATTGATAATACTTGCATGACTAAGTTAAAAATGGAGGTATAGATGGAGGTACTATACTATAATTCATATTTTTCACATGATTATACTATTGATTCACATGATTGAACTATTGATTCACATTATTTACTATTAGGGGAGGTGGTGCAAGTTTGATATTACTTGCAGGACTAAATTAAAAATGAAAGAAAATTTGGGGGTATTGTACTGTAATTTTTCGAGCCCCAAAACGTGTAATTATCGAAACTATATTTTCCTATAAATAGAAGCTCATTCTTCCTTCATTTTTCACCAATTCATAAAAGCTTTAGAGCGATTATTATAGAGAGAAATTATAAAGAGAAAGAAGAAGAGAAGTCTGCTACCTCACTATTCCAGTATCCAGTTTTTCCAAGGTAGGAAATATTATTTCTTTCTTATCCATGAAGAGAACTTCTGTTATTCCATTCTTTGTTATTCTATTGAAATAACCTGTATACGCGGGCTACCCTATACTTGGTGAAATTCTTCTATTATTCCATTCTTTATCATTATGTTGGAACATCATGTTTGTGCATTTACGCCGGACCTGGTTCCATTATTTATCATTCATTGAACATCCTCGCCTCGCTGCTCTTCTACCGGGTTCCGCTTTTTATTATTCTCGTTGGAATATCCTCGCTGTCATGCGCTTTACGCGGACCGATTCCGCCTTTTTATTATTCTCATTGAATATCCTCGTCGTATGCGCTTTATGCTTGACCGATTTTGTTATTTATTATTCTGCTTGAATAACCTCGCATGCGCGCCTATCGCATGCCTCGTGATTTCTTTTGTTATTCCATTCTTTATTATACTCAATTGGTTAAAGTTTTGACTTCTATACTCCATGAAATTAGTGGAATATCCTCGATATTTGCGCTTCATCCAAAGATCTTTCATTGAAATATTCTTCCGAGAATTCTTGAATTTTACTTCACAAAGCAAAGATATCATGTCGATAATTGACGTTATTGATTCCTCGGATAAAATAATTCTTGAACTTGTTTTATTGAATTTTATATCATTGTCATCATCCTCATGTTTATATTTTGTTAAAAGTCATCTGTGGCCATAAGTGCATGGATTGACTTGGTATGATTATTACCAGAGATTATTCTTGTAATCATAACCGTAATGTTACAAATGTTGTGGTAAAAGTCCTCATTGTCCCGTAGTGCATTGATGGACAGCTTGTTAGCATGATCATGACCATTAATGAATACACAAATATTCTCGCCCGTAGTGCATGAATAATTATGGTCGTGATACTAAAGAATATCCTCGCCGTAGTACGTAAGTGATTCTTGATGATGGATTATTTATTGTCGAGTCCCAAATGATAAAAGTGATGAAAACCTTTAAATCATAAAATATAGTAGATTTTATTCTCTACTTAACTCTTTTAATGGATTGCTTGTTCTACCATGCAGCTTAAACTTGATGGTTGTTATATTATATCGGTTTAACACCGTTAAGGCTAATGATAATATATTCTCGCATTATCTTAGTCATAATATTTCCCATCGGGCTAGTTGAGCTCACCCTTTACTTTCATTGTTCTCTTCGTGAAATGAGAACGCAAGGTGGACTAGTCGGGGAACCAGAGTTTACGGATCGATGATAAAGATTAGTAGTCCTCACTATTTCAATTAAATAAGGGGAAAATAAATGTAATAATATTGAATTTGAGTTTGTATATTGTCTGCAGACGCACAATATTTGTATTAAAACTCACAACTTATGTTTTATCGCATTTTTGCACGATAGTTGTATAATTATAGAAGAAGAACTCTCTCTATATATTCTCTCTCTAGAGTTTCAGTGAATTCGTAAGAAATAATGAATGAATGAGCTTCTATTTATAGAAGAATGGACTACAAAGTAACTAATTCATGAACGGTCCAGATTGATTTACTTTTAATCGGACGGTCCATATTTAAAGTAAAATCTTTTAAATAAAATATTATATATTCTATTTATAATCTAATAAAACGAATAACTTTATAAAAGTATTCTATTTTATATAAAAATATTTTACTATGCAAAACACTATACAAGTACTATGCAACACTATGCATAATAAAATATAATATATTCTATTTATAGAATAACTTTATAAAAGTATTTTGTTTTATATAAAAAAAATTTACTATGCAAAATACTATGCACAATAGAATATAATATATTCTATTTATAGAATAACTTTATAAAAGTATTTTGTTTTATATAAAAAGTTTTTCTGTTTTATTACATTAATAATACTAATAAAATAAAATTGAGTGACTTATCACGTAAACATCAATAATCAATACTGTGTGCTACTATGCAACCACGTGTATTACTGTACTTTTACTACCGAGTAGTTCAACAGTTTTAACGGTAAAACTTCCACCGTTATTCTCATAAAAATATTTTTTCATTTTCTCCATACAACAATAATTTTGTTGCGGGGTCCACCAATGATTGTACCGTCATACGGGCATTCCCCGACAAAAAGATTATTTTATATCAACTTGCTTACTTTGCAAATAATTTCACATATTACCCTTAACTTTAAACTTTTAGCAATTTAACTATATACCAAAATAGAAAAAATTGAATACTTTTATTTCATAAAATTCGGGGTCTCACAATCTCCCCTCCTTATGAAATTAGGCAAGAACCTAAGTTTGTGGGAGTATATGTGGGGTATATAAGCTTTGAAAAAAAATAGAAAAAAAAATTAGGAAAAAAAAATGAAACATGTTGAGTCTTGTGGTGGGTTGAGAAGAAATACTCCCCATAAACACAAGCGTGAGATGGAGCGTAAAACGCACTCACCGACCATCTATCTAAAACAAAGGGAATAATGATGGGAAAAGAGCAAAAGAGCCCCCGTGTTAGAAAAAAATAGAAAAAGAAGAAAGTATAAGTATCCTACATGTACCTCGAATTTGGTATTGTTTAATTTTAGTCGAAGTTGGGCCTATCTTTGAAATTTTAAGTTCAGATTGTATGATTCCTTCTAAGAAGTTGTTTATGTATTGAATTTGGGTCCGTATCGCTTATCTTAGATGTTGATCACACACCGCACGCTATACCAAAGATAATTGTTCAAGATTTGAGAATTAATACGAAAGTGTGGATCGTTCCGTAATTTTATCAGAAAGTTGTTTGTTTTCTAAGGTCACCGGGATAAGTTAGTTTCTGCGATATTGTTGGATTTTTAGGCATTTAGAATTTTATTGCATTTTATTGTATTGCATAGCATGTAGTTTGTTTTGTGCTCGATGACTAGCACGGTTTAAGTTTGGGGGATTTTGATAAGTGGATTTAATATACACGAATCGATATTCATTTCAAGTTTAAATTCTTAGTTATCTTTGTGTTTTGTGTTCGTTTTCACTCATTTCATGTTATTTTATGTGTAGGGTGGTCATGGATGCAAGTGGTGAAGAATGGCGGAGTTCTGGAGCAAAAGTGGAAAAACTCATGAAAGCGAAAAAATTCCTTAGCAGAAGCCACGCACGCTTGGGCGGGCTCGATTGAGCCTGCACTTCTAATCCCGAGCTGGGGTCCCGAATCCTCGCAAGTGACTCGTCCGCTATTTGAACTCACAGCAACATGGATTTGTGATGTTTTGTTAGGCGCCTGGACTCTAGAAAAGGCAGATTTTGGCCAGAACATAAGGAGAGTTTAATATTACGTTGTAATCAACAAAATCATAGAACACAAGGAGCATATTACAGAGATTAATTCCAGGATTCAAGTGCGAGCTTTGAAGGAGTAATTTTTAGAGAATTTCGTGACAGTTGCAAATCTAGGCTACGTGAAGGGGTTTTCATTATTCTTCTTCTCTTAAGTCTTTTATTTGTAATTGAAAAGATGTTTTCAATATATTATTCAGTTTTTAATTCATTCGTTATGAACTAATTCGCTTATTAGACTTGTGATGGATCCTTGGGTGAAACGATGATTTTATAACTTTGATTTCCAATTTAATAAAGTATTTTCAGTTTATCTATGTTAATTCGAGCGTGAATTTATGAATTGCTTGATCAACAATTCTTTGTGGAATTGAATGGAATCGAGAGAAGATATTCAAATGTAGACCTAGTTAATATAACATATGTCAGGAATTTTGTGAATAGCAGATTTTTGATTATTGTTAAGGTAGAGATATGCTTGACATTACATGTAATCGGGTAAAGAACTTAAGCTTAAACCTTCTTTAATTGTTTGCTTACATGAGATATAAAGTGAGTTGGTTGATTTAGGTGTTTAACGGATTTCTATCTTAATCGTGGATCGACGCTTAATACGGTATTAAGTGCATCGAGAGGTGGTTAATACTATGTTTGTGTTCTTGATTAATAAATTGAGATAGTGAATTGAATTGGAATAAAGGTGTTAAAATCAGAGTGAAGCTCAGGGTGAAATCATAAGTCTAATTCTCTATTAATTGTTTGAATTCCAGATTTTGATATTGATGATTTGGTTTGTGGTATTTTATTTGTTTTTAATTTAGGTTCTATAATTTTTAATCATTGAATTGGATAGTTTAATAAAATTAGGATTAATAGGAAATTGATAATTGTGAAGTTAAGTGCGTATCAATTTTATTCAACAAGTTTTTGGCACCGTTACCGGGGACCATTTAGTATAAATCTTAATAGTTTTACAATATCAGTTTAATTAATCCAATTTTACTTAGACATTTTTATTTTTGTTTTGCTTCTTCTATTTTAGGTGTGGAAGCAGTATATGCAAACTCGGTCCAAAAATCCAGATTTACTGCCTTTTGATGACGATATTGATAAAAGGTTTCAGATGTTGAGCAAGTGGATAAAGGAAACGAGACAAGAATTTGAAACACCTGAGGAAGAAGAGGAAATGGCAGCCGAAGATCGGAAAGCATTAAGAGACTACGCCACGCCCAAGGTGACTGAACTGCAGTCAAGCATCACCAGGCCCTCAATAGCAGCGAATACATTTGAAATTAAGCCAGGGATGATACAAATGATTCAAAATTTAGTTCAGTTTAGGGGATTGCCAAATGACAATCCGAACGAGCATCTAGTCGGGCTTTTTTGAACCGTATGACACCTTTAGGTTCAATGGGGTGTCGATGAAGTCGTGAAACTTCGGTTGTTCCCATTCTCTCTACGGACAAGGCGAAGAGTCGGTTACATTCTTTACCATCCTGGTTCGATAACTACATGGAGGATTTAGCTCGAAATTCCTCGCAAAATTCTTTCCACCGTGAAAACTACAAAGATGAGAAACGAGATAACGATGTTTGAACAAAGAACATGGGAGTCGTTATATGAGGCTTGGGAGAGATACAAAGAATTACTCGAGAAAATGCCCACATCATGGATTGCCCAAGTGGTCGCAGATAAACACTTTTACAACCAAGTTACATGGGAATCTCGTGACAAGTATTGATGCAAATTTCGGAGGAGCATTCATGGCTAAGAATTACGAGGAAGCAAACGAGGTTGATTAACACCATGGCGGCTAATAACTACCAAAGGCCCACAAAGAAGAATGACACAAGCAAAGGCAAATTAAAATGTTAGAAGTAGATAGTATGACAAATGATGCAAGCACGTATATCTGCACTTACAAAGATGTTGAGTCAGTGTGAAGACAAGCACAACAAACACGACAAAAGTACAAAAAGTGGCAATAATATGTGAATTGGCGCGGAGAGCACCCAACCTGAGCAATGTGCGATTAATCCAAAGAATTGTGAAGTTCATAGGCAACTATAACGATGTTTGAACATCAACATGGGGAGTCGTTATACGAGGCTTGGGAGAGATACAAAGAATTGCTTTTAAAATGCCCACATCATGGATTGCCCAAGTGGTCGCAGATGAACACTTTTACAACCAAGTTATATGGGAATCTCGTGACAAGTATTGATGCGTACCGGGAGGAGCATTCATGGCTAAGAGTTACGAGGAGGCATATGAGTTGATTGAAACCATGGCGGCTAATAACTATCAGTGGCCCACAACAAGAATGACACAAACAATGGTAGCTGGGGGTGTTAGAAGTAGATAGTATGACAGCGATGCAAACACAGATATCTGCACTTACAAAGATGTTGCAGTCGGTAGCAGCAGCACAAGCACAATAAACACAGCAAGTACAGCAAGTGGCAATAATATGTGATTTGTGCGTGGGAGAGCACCCAACGGAGCAATGTGCGATTAATCCAGCAGCTGTGCAGTTCATAGGCAACTACAACAGAATTCCACAAAACATATATTAGAACACATATAATCAAGGAAATAAGAATCATCCAAATTTCTCATGGAGCAACAATAAGCAAAATCAAGCTTCACGACAATCATATCCACCATGATTTCAGAACCAGCAACAACCAGCTCAATATCAAGAAAGGAAATCCGATGTGGAGGAAGTGTTCTCAAAATACATGACTAGCAACGATTTGGCTATGAAAAATCAAGCTATGGCTATCAAAAATATAGAAAATCAGATAGGTCAAATTGCGTTGGCATTGAATAATAGACCACAAGGAACATTACCTAGTGACACTGAGAGAAATCTGAAGGGCAATCATGAGCAATGTCAAGCAGTTATGTTGAGAAGTGGAAAACATCTCTGTGGTAATAATGCAGAAAATTCAGCGACACTAGGGGAAAAAGTTGATGACAGTAACGTGGAGGAAGGTAACAAAAGCGAGGAAACACAGTTAAACAATAAACCAATGGTTTATCCTCCACCACCATTTCAGCATAGGGTCCAAAAACAGAAATCAGATAAGCAGTTCGCCAGGTTTTTAGACGTGTTCAAGAAACTCCAGATTAACATCCCATTCGCGGAGGCCCTAGAGCAAATGTCGAGTTATGCGAAGTTTATGAAAGGAATTCTGTCGAGGAAAATGAAATGGGAAGAATTTAAAATAGTGGCACTAACAGAGGAGTGTCGTGCGGTGTTACAGAAGAAGCTACCACCAAAACTTAAAGACCCAGGGAGCTTTACTATCCCATGCACGATCGGGAAAATGTCATTTAATAAATGTCTATATGATCTGGGGGCAAGTGTGAACCTCATACCATTGTCAGTATACACAGAATTGGGTTTGCCCGTGCCAAAGCCTACGAATATTTCATTACAGTTGGCGGATAGGTCAGTCACATATCCGAGAGGCATAGTAGAGGACATTCTGGTAAAAGTGGATAAGTTTATATTCCCTGCGGACTTTATCATTCTAGATTTCGAGGAGGATAAGAAAATACCGATTATCCTAAGGAGACCTTTCTTGGCTACGGGAAGGACACTCATAGATGTGCAAAAAGGGGAACTTACTATGAGAGTCCAAGATCAAGAAATCAAATTTAACGTGTTCAAGGCCATGAAATTCCCTACGGATGAGGAAGAATGTTTTAGGATGGATTTAATTGAGCAAATCATCAGTGAAGATATGAGCAAGAGTTTGGTCATTGATCCATTAGAAACAACCTTACTGGGGGATGAAGAAAAGGATGACCTGTAATTTGTGGACCTCTTACGATGCTAGATTCATTGCCACGAGCCAGTACCGCCTTGAGCACCGCTTTTGAACCTTTGCACACGAGGAAAAAGTCAGTAGAAAACTCGAAACCGTCATTGGAGGAGCCACCAACATTGGAGCTTAAGCCACTTCCTAAACATCTCATGTATGCGTGCTTTAGGCAATTCAAATTCTTTACACGTAATTATTTCTCACTTTACACTTAACGAATTGCAGAAGAAAAGTTCTTTGAGGTGCTTAGGGATCACAAATCGATTTGGTTGGACAATTGTGGAAATAAAGGGAATTATCCCGTCATTCTGCATGCACAAGATTCTGATGGAGGATGATGCAAGACCGACAGCGGAGCATCAGCATCGACTTAACCCAATTATGAAGGACGTGGTAAAGAAAGAAATTCTAAAATTATTGGATGTCGGTATCATATATCCAATTTCCGATAGTAAATGGGTTAGTCCAGTTCATTGTGTGCCGAAAAAGGGGGGAATGACTGTGGTACAGAATGAAGACAACGAGTTAATTCCAACAAGAACAGTTACAGGATGGAGGGTGTGCATCGATTATAGAAGATTGAATAAGATAACCCGAAAGGATCATTTCCCACTGCCCTTTATTGATCAAATGCTAGATAGATTAGCGGGACACGAGTACTACTATTTATTGGATGGATACTCGGGCTATAACCAGATCACCATCGCTCCTGAGGATCAAGAGAAGACAATATTTACGTGCCCTTACGACACATTTGCATTCAGGATGATGTCATTCTGGTTATGCAATGCACCTGCAACTTTCCAACGGTGTATGATGGCCATTTTTTCAGATATGGTGGAGAGAAATGTTGAAGTCTTCATGGACGATTTCTTAGTCTATAGAGACAACTTCGATACTTGCCTAAGGAATTTGGTCATGGTATTGCAGCGATGTAAGGATACAAACCTCATACTTAATTGGGAAAAATGCCACTTCATGGTTGAAGAAGGCATAATTTTGGGCCATAAGGTGTCGGTTAAAGGATTGGAGGTGGACAAAGCAAAGCTGGATACGATCGAGAAACTACCTCCACCGAGCTCTGTCAAGGGTATTAGAAGTTTTCTGGGGCATGCTGGGTTCTACAGGAGGTTCATAAAAGATTTCTCAAAAATTACAAAACCTCTATGTAGTCTTTTAGAGAAGGATGCCACTTTCAGTTTTACTACGGAATGCAAGTCAGCGTTTGAATTATTGAAGAAGAAGTTAACTACAGACCCCTGTGATAGTCGCACCAAACTGGAATATGTCATTCGAGCTTATGTGTGATGCGAGTGACTATGTGGTTGGGGCTATTTTGGGCCAAAGACGAGACAAGGTGTTTCACGCCATATACTATGCAAGCAAAATACTTACAGAGACTCAAATGAATTACACTACCACAGAAAAGGAATTGCTTGCAGTGGTGTACGCGTTTGATAAATTTCGGGCATACTTGATCGGGACTAAGGTGATAGTCTACATGGACCATTCGGCGATTCGGTACCTAATAGCGAAAAAAGATGCTAAACCACGCCTTATCCGATGGATTCTCCTACTTCAAGAGTTTGACTTAGAAATTAAAGATAGAAAGGGGACGGAGAATAAAGTTGCCGACCATTTATCAAGGCTGGAAAATTCAGAGAAAAAGGATGAAGATAGATGCACAATTAAAGAGTCATTCCCGGATGAGCAACTATTTGGGTTAAATACAGAATTTCTTTGGTATGCAGACTTCGCGAACTATCTGGTGAGCAACATGCTTCCCCCTGATCTTACACGACAACAAAAAAAGAAGTTTCTTCATGACGTCAAGTGGTACATGTGGGATGAGCCTTATCTATTCAAATAGTGCGCCGACAAGATGATTCGACGATGTATCCCCTACAGTGAAGTGCACAACATATTGCAAGAATGCCACTCATCGACATATGGGGGACATTATGGGAGTGAGCGCACCGCGGCAAAAGTGCTTCAAGCCAGGTTTTATTGGCCAACACTGTTCAAAGATGCCCACCTATTTGTGAAAACCTGTGATAGATGCCAAAGGGTGGGCAACATCTCTAAACAGAATGAGATGCCCCTACAAATAATTCTTGAAGTGGAAATCTTTGATGTATGGGGCATCAATTTCATGGGACCATTCCCTTCGTCCATGAGCAATCAGTATATTTTACTCGCGGTGGATTACATCTCGAAATGGGTTGAAGCTGCAGCACTACCATCTAACGACGCCAAGTTGGTCCTCAAATTCCTACAGAAAAACATTTTCACGAGGTTTGGCACGCCAAGAGAAATAATCAGTGACGAAGGTAGTCACTTTTGTAATAAGTCTTTTATAGCTCTATTGACTAAGTATGGGGTTAACCACAAGGTGGCTACAACATATCACCCTCAAACAAATGGACAGGCTGAGGTATCAAACAGAGAAGTTAAGATTTTGGAAAAAGTCATAAATCCGAGTCGGAAAGATTGGTCACTTCGGTTGGATGACGCATTATGGGCTTACCGGACTTCATATAAAGCACCAATCGGAATGTCACCATATCAACTCCTATACAGAAAAGCATGTCACTTACCGGTGGAGTTACAGCACAAGGCCTATTGGACAATACAAAAATTGAATTTTCATCAATCCGCCGTAGGAGAAAAGAGGCTACTCCAACTTAATGAGCTCGACGATTTTCGACTTCAGGCATACGAGAATGCCAAGCTTTACAAGGAAAAGGTTAAAAGATGGCACGACCAGAAGATTGTACATCGAGCATTCGAGCCGGGACAATCAGTCCTCTTATTCAACTCACGGCTGCGATTGTTCCCAGGAAAGCTTAAGTCGAGATGGTCCGGACCATTCATGGCGCCGTATTCCCTCATGGCGCCGTTGAACTCTACAATCGTAATCCATTAAAGACGTTCAAGGTCAATGGTCAACGGATAAAGCATTACTGGGGTGGCGAATCAAACTGGGATGTCGTCAACATCACCCTAGCCGATACACAGTAAAACAGGGAGTAGTCAGGTTGAACGACTTAAAATCAAGCGCTAATTGGGAGGCAATCCGATATTTTGTTATTATTCGTAGTTTTATTTATAATTGTTAGAATGTAGCTTTTATTAAGTATTAGGTAGGTAGTATAGCATAAAAATTTTGTTGAAATTCTCAATCCTACTCCAAGTCATTAATAATCTAACATCTTGTACGTTTATGGTTGCAGGAGGGGTCAAAAATGAGTAAGAGCAATAACGGGCAAGAAAGAAAGAAAAATCGGAGGATTTTGCATCACCAAATTTTGGGCCAAAAATCCCAAGTCAGTGGGCATGCCCACCGGGGAGGGCTATATTGTTGCACACACCACGTAGGCTGGGGTCCCTAAATCTGGGCGCATACAAATTCAAAGAATGCCTCCCATTTGGTCAAACCTTCTTCCTCTACAAGAGAACACGTTCTGCGCCACTAAACCCTGACTCTCAGCCACTATCTTGCCATCATCAAAACCTCATCCCCACTACTAATTCACACGATCTCTACTACCCCACCTTCTCAATCACACACCACCTCTAAATCACACTACCTCTATATATATCGCTTCATTTCATCTCAACTCCTTCACACAATCTATTTTCGAATTAGGGTATTCTAAGAGGTTATTGGAGAGCAAATTCGAGTGCTTACTTGGGGCTTCAACTCATCCATTCCAAGTACACCAATTTGTAAATTCAAGTTTCAATTTGGGGAACTTACCCCAACTGCACACAAAGTGTTTGAGAAATTGAGTGAAGCAAGTGTAAGGGGAAGGAAGTTTGTGCTAGCACGTTTTAACATCCAGAAATCAATGGCTTTACAACCGACATCCAAACGCCAAAGGGAGAGAGTTCAAGACCTGCTCCACCGACACGAACATATGATCGACGAAAATTTGTGAGTGCCGCCACCGTCGACCGATATAATTACACGCTTACTAAAGCCCTTACGCCGGAGCGTGGATTGGACCCCGAGGGAAATGATAGGGAGATGATGACTCAAATTTATCAAAAGGGGTGGCTTAAACTCACCGAACATCCGGTCCGGCCATCGTCCAACATCGTCGTCGAAATTTTATGTAAATGCAGTAAGACAAAGCCCCATTCAATGCGTTTATGCGGGTCGCATGGTCCCGCTTCAAAGGACGATGCAATCAATGCCTATTATCGATTCAGGGTGCCACGACGACAAAGGTCAAGATGAACAATTGAGGATTTTGACCTTGACTACGAGGAGGTTATTACGAACTTGACAAAGCCGGAACATCTTGGATCAAAGGTCGAAAGTCTGAGGTTCCATAGCAAGGACCTTAGCCGTATGGCAAAATATGGTACGCCTTCTTATGTGCAAAATTTCTTCCATCCCAACACACTTGGACGTCACCAAAGAGAAGGCGTTATTATTATACGCGATTGTGCAAGATTTTATTATTGATGTAGGGGCAATTATCGGTTTCTCCATCCACCTGGTGTTTACGTGGAAATTTTTTGGGCGGACTTGCCACACCCTTCACTCATCTCATGCGTTGTGTCGCAATGCAGAGGTGAGATGGTCCGATGATGAGCCTACTCAAATGTCGCTCGCTTTGCTTGATTCTAGAATGATAGTGCGGTATTTTCAGGGGGGCGGAGGCGAGTCACATCCACGAGGTTTGGGTTTTATTTTTCCATCAGCGTCAGAAGATGAAGTCGATGCAGCAGATACCTCGGGGGATGAGGATGAAGCTATGGGAGATCAAGGAACCGAGCAGGAACCGCAGACCGAGGCAATATCCAGTCCTCAGTTTCTTAAGTTCTAAAATCAGATGAATGCACACAATAGGGCAGCACACCGAGAAATGTGGCGATTGGCGATGCGACAAGATCACATGTTTGATGCTATGAACGCGTCTTTCGCCACACTCAACACAACACTCCAAAGTTTCAATCCGGCGGCCCACTATCCATATCAACAACCTAGACCACTGCCTCGATTTCCTCCAAGTGATTCAGATGATAAAGAGCACCAACCACCTCCTCAGACTTAGGCGATTCCAGGGAAGTCCTCATGCACTTAATTTTATTTTTAGCCAATGAGGACATTGTGTTACTTAAGTTTGGGGGATTTAATTGTTTAGTTGCATGCATTTTTGTTATTTTTGTTTTTATTTCTAGTTTGCATTTTAGATTAGGTGTTTGCATAGTAGTTAGGATTTTGCATTTTTTCATTAATGTTATTTTCGGTTTAAATATAAAAAAACATAAAAAAAAATAAAAAATTAAGAATTTTAGTTAAATATTGTGGTTTGCATATGTCCAATAAAGGTCATAGTTTCATGTTATTTATGGGCCAATGATGAGATTGTTAACAAGTTAACCAATACATGATTGATTATTAGAATCGTGATACAATTTCTATTATGAATCGATTCTTGGACTTGTTTGAAATCATTATAAAAGGTTAGCACTAATTATATCTTTGTTGACCGATCAGTTCAAATTGATACATAAATAGTTTATAAAGGATAATGCTAGGGTGAATGAGAAAACGATGAGGATAGGCAGTAAAGGCTAAAATTAGGCAAGAACCTAAGTTTGGGGGAGTATATGTGGGGTATATAAGCTTTGAAAAAAAAAAGATAAAAAAATTAGGAAAAAAAATGAAACATGTTGAGTCTTGTGGTGGGTTGAGAAGAAATACTCTCCATAAATACAAGCGTGAGATGGAGCGTAAAACGCACTCACCGACCATCTATCTAAAAAAAGGGAATAATGACGGGAAAAGAACAAAAGAGCCCCCGTGTTAGAAAAAAAAATAGAAAAAGAAGAAAGTATAAGTATCCTACATGTACCCTGGAATTTGGTATTGTTTAATTTTAGTTGAGTTGGGCCTATCTTTGAAAATTTTAAGTTTGCACTGTATGATTCCTTCTAAGAAGTTGTTTATGTATTGAATTTGGGTCCAGACGCGGTTATCTTAGATGTTGATCACACACGCATGCTATACTTAAGGATAATTGTTCAAGATTTGAGAATTAATACTGAAATTGTGGATTAGTTTTGGTGATTCATATTGTAAAGTTGCTTGTTTTCTCCGAGGCCACCGGGATAAATTAGTTTCGTGATATTGTTGGATTTTTAGGCATTTAGATTTTTTTATTTTCATTGCATTGCATAGCATGTAGTTTGTTTTGTGCTCGAGGACTAGCACGGTTTAAGTTTGGGGAATTTTGATAAGTGGATTTAATATACACGAATCGATATTCATTTTAAGTTTAAATTCTTAGTTATCTTCGTGTTTTGTGTTCGTTTTCACTGCGTTCATGTTATTTTATGTGTAGGGTGGTCATGGGATGCAAGTGGTGAAGAAAAGCGAGTTTTGCAAAAGTGGAAAAACTCATGATAGCGAAAAAATTCCTTAGCAGAAAGCTTCCATGCACGGGCGGGCTTTTGATTGAAACTGCACCCTCGCCGAAATGGGGTCCCGAATCCTACAAGTGACCTGTTGCTATTTGAACTCTACTGTAACATGGATTTGTGATGTTTTGTTAGGCGCCTGGACTCTAGAAAAGGCAGATTTTGTCCAGAACATAAGGAGAGTTTAATATTACGTTGTAATCAACAAAATCATAGAACACAAGGAGCATATTACAGAGATTAATTCCAGGATTCAAGTGCGAGCTTTGGAGGAGTAATTTTTAGAGAATTTCATGACAGTTGCAAATCTAGGCTACGTGAAGGGGTTTTCATTATTCTTCTTCTCTTAAGTCTTTTATTTGTAATTGAAAAGATATTTTCAGTATATTATTCAGTTTTTAATTCATTCGTTATGAACTAATTCGCTTATTAGACTTGTGATGGATCCTTGGGTGAAACGATGATTTTATAACTTTGATTTCCAATTTAATAAAGTATTTTCAGTTTATCTATGTTAATTCGAGCGTGAATTTATGAATTGCTTGATCAACAATTCCTCGTGGAATTGAATGAAATCGAGAGAGATATTCAAATCTAGACCTAGTTAATATAAAGATGTGTCATGAATTTTGTGAATAGAGATTTTGATTATTGTTAAGGTAGAGATATGCTTGACATCACATGTAATCGGGTAGAGAACTTAAGCTTAAACCTTCTTTAATTGCAGTTCACATAGAGATATAGTGAGTTGGTTGATTTAGGTGTTTAACAGATTTCTATCTTAATTGTGGATTGACGTTAATACGGTATTAGTGCATCGAGAGGTGGTTAATACTATGTTCGTGTTCTTGATTAATAAACTAAGATAGTGAATTGAATTGGAATAAAGGTGTTAAAATCAGGGTGAAGCTCAGGGTGAAATCATAAGTCTAATTCTCCATTAATTGTTTGAATTCCAGATTTTGATATTGGTGATTTGGTTTGTGGTATTTTATTTGTTTTTAATTTAGGTTCTATAATTTTTAATCATTGAATTGGATAGTTTAATAAAATTAGGATTAATAGGAAATTGATAATTGTGAAGTTAAGTTTCTTACTAAATTGTCTCTGTGGGAACGATACTCTATTCATCACTTTATTACTTGTTGACCACGTACACTTGCGTGTTTTGTGCGTATCAATTTTATCCAACATAGTGCATAGATGGACATGGTATGATTATGACCAAGGATTATTCGGTGTAATCATGACCGTAATGTTACAAATGATATGGAAAAATCATCAATGACCGTAGTGCATCGATGGACCGATTGTTGGCATGATCATGACCATTGATGAATACATACGAATATCCTTGGTTGTGGTGCATGGATAATTTGTGGTTGTGATACTAATGAATATCCTTGGCCGTAAAGTGCGGGGATGATGTGGATTATTTATTGTTTGAGTCTCAAAGTGATAAAAGTCATGAAAAACCTTTTAAATCATAGAAGATAGTAGATTTTATTCTCTACTTGACTCTTCTAATGGATTCCTTGTTCCAATCGCAGCTTAAACTTGATGTTTGTTATATTTTATCGCTTTAACATCGTTGAAGGCTAATGATAATTTATTCGCATTATCTTAGTCATAATATTTCTTCTTTGGGATAGTTGAGCTCACCCTTTTGCTTTCATTGTTCTCCTCGAAATGAGAACGTAGCGAGGATTAGTGGAAACGAGTAATGGTCCGGATAATATCATTAATAGTCCTCAATATTCTATGAAATAGTGTGATAATAAATGTAATGAGGACCCCATTGAGTTTGTATATTGTCTAGATGACAATATTTGTATTAAAACTCACAGCATATGTTTAGTCATATTTTACACGACTGTTGTATAATTAAGTTGTATTTGAATTTTGTACCATGTATTTGGCGACCCAGAATAGGTGATGTATACCGATTTTGGGGGCGTCACAATATAGATTTTCATTGTCATATCATTTTGTGAAAAACAGAATTTGGTATTCCTACTACAAACTTAATGCATTTGATGTTTTTATACTCATATGAGTGTGTTTGAACCTAATCTTTTTGATGTTTTTAAGTGTTTATGTATATTCATGCATGTTTTATGTTGTTTTATCGGAATTGAGACAAAAGTTACTTGGATCGACGTTTGGGGTGGCTAGATGCGCATTTTTGGCTTACCATTTACATAGCAGTCATTTCAGAGCCAATTTGAGTATTGATCAGGACCTTATTTCGAAACACTTTAAGAATGAATGTTGTAGATCTACGTCTCTTCTTTCCGGAACATCTTGAATCATCCAAATCGGAGTTCGGACGAAGAAGTTATGGCCATTTTCCCAAAAGACGTTGGAGCAGAAAATTTCTGGAAAAGTGGCCAGCGCCGGGGAGCCCATTTCAGGCCTATGCCCCGCGCCGGGGCACTAGGGGGCAGTGTTCCAGCGCCATGCCCAGCACCGGGGCGCTGGGGAAGAGGTTGGGCAAGCTTGGACGCGTTTTGGGGCGAATTTTGACACCTTTTTGACTCCAAATTGGATTGGGTTTGTTCCTAAGCTAAAAATTGGACTTGTAACCTATAAATACATAATGTAAGGCATAAAATAAAGGGGGGTTACATAGATTAGACTAGATAAAACACTCCATTAGATTAGAATATAAACCCTAATTCTTAATTACCCATTGGAGATTGAAGCAAATTGAAGAACACCAAGATCAAGAGCAAAAGCAAAAGAGGGAGCATCAGTTTATTTGACAACGGTTCTATTCTATTCTCTTATCATACTTTTATCTTTTAATATCTATTCAGTTGTGGATTCTTGGTTTCCATTCATTAATTATGAACTAACTCTTTTATTAAGATTTCAATTGAATCTTTTATGTCTATAAATTAGTTATTTGATTTATTCCAATTATTTATGTCAAAGTGAATTGTTTATCTTGTCTTGAGCTTATTGATTAATTATCCGGTCAAGAATTACCTTGTTACTCTAGAAGGAATTTAAAGAGGAATTCTAGGATAGAACCTGGCATGATAACATGTGACTTAGTTATTTGCATGGTGAATAATTAGGTTTGTGAATTAAATGGAAATATCTGCTCACCGCATGTAACACATAAGGAATTGTAATTGAGGGAGTTTAATTCAATTGTTTTTTGCATAGAATATAGCAAGATTAATCTGGATTAAATAGAAGTTAATTGATCACTTGGAAAAGGACTTTTGGCATTTGAGAATTCATATTAACAATTCAAGAGGCATAATAATTGGGATAATTGGATAATTGATTTATAGTTCGTAATTGGGGATATCGTAGTCTTAACCTTTATTTATTTGAATTCTTTAATAAAGTAATTCAGTTTAATTAGTTAATTTAGTTTTCTTAATTAGAAAAATCACAATTTGCAGTTGTTTAAATAAAATTGATTTGGTTAAGAGTTAGTACTTGTTAATTTTTATTAAATAATTTCTCGTGGGAACGATACTTTTCTTATCACTTTATTACTTGTTGATCGTGTATACTTGCACGTATTCATTGATTGCAAAATCGACCAACAAGTTTTTGGCGCCGTTGCTGGGGAATTCTTTATTAATATTAATTCCATATTAGTTATAATCAATTCGGTCTTAATTTAAACGTTATTTATTTTTCTTTTTTGTATTTGCAGAGAATTTTTCTTTGAGCGTATGCACACTTAGATCAAGGGCTAAAAAGGAACTTTTTCCTTATACGATTTATCGAAAGGAAGTTCCGAAAATTACAGTTGACTAGTGCAGTGTCACCTGAGGAAGAAAACCTAGCAGAACAGGAAATTCATAATAGCTCAAAACTAAAATGTTCCTAATCGTATGGATCACTAATGTGAGGTTACCGATTTCAGATAGATTAGTACATACTATACTTGCTCTGTTGAAGAGTATGATTGATCTCATAATCATTTGTGTGGAGACACTAAAGCAAGTATGTAGGTGCTTATTGGAGAATAAATTCACTGAATGTGACTAATAAATGAACCCTAATGGAATTTTACTTGTCTGTCAATAGGAGTTTCTAATGTGATAGTAGTACAAGTGATTCTTGGACTTGAGATCATCATAATATCGTGTATATACTGAATTATATTTTGACATATTCTTTAATACTCTAGCTAGGGTATGTCTTATTGTGAGATCCCAAATTTTATGAATAAAGATTTAAATTCACAAAATAATTTTTTTAAATATTATGGTGTGGATTTGATATAATGTTATAGTTGTGGGTAATATTTATAAATTTTGCAAAGTATGCAAGTTGTTATAAAATATTCGTTTGGTCGGGGAATATTCTTTTTTGTGGGGAATATCCGTATTTACGACTACACAATCATTAATGGACCTCACAACGTAAGTATTATACGTAGTTAAAAAAGCGACATAATTATCTTTTTATAAACATAATCTACAAAAGTGTTACTAAGTAAAAGCCGTTGAACTACCCATAGTAAAAGTACAGAATACGCGTGGTTGCATAGTAACACACGGTATTGATTATTGATGCTTACGTAAGAATTCACTCAGTTATACTCAATTATTGCTACATGAATCTTTGCGTCATATCTCTAATATTATTGATTCAATTATTGTCACAATATCATCAGATAATATTTATTATTATTAAATCAATAATTGAGACTGTATGAAGTTATTCATATTATTATTTATAATATTGACAATGTCTAAAGTTCTGGGTCGAGAGGTTTGGTCACCTAATTGCGCTACCAATAAGGAAAAATTCTTATCTGAAGCCCCTCTTCCGGAAACGACCTAGTTGTTAAATATTGTGAATTATAATATTAATGATGAATAAGTTCAGATTGATTAAATATGAAATTGATAGTTCCATTGTGTGGAAATTATTAGTGTTAGTAGAAATCGATATTTATTTCGATAATAATTGATGACTGGAGGTTATATTGACCAATCGGGTATTCAAGGCATTTTTCGTGTCAGAGTACTATTCACGGGTTACTATTCACCCGGTTACTATTCACTCTAGTATTGTTCACTCGAATATTTGGGACACTTTTTGTGTCGGAGTACTATTTATGGGTTAATATTCACCTGATTACTATTCACTATAGCATTGTTCACTCGGGTATTTGGGACACTTTTCGTGTCGGGGTACTATTCACGGGGTACTATTCCCGAAGTACTATTCACGGAGTACTATTCACCTGAAAAATATATTTCTTTTCGGTCCAAATCATTTTTGGGTACAATATTATTCCATGAGGAGATGTGATAATTTTTCAGACCGTTGGTTGAAGTTATAATAGTAAATCAATATGGATCGTTGGTTGAAGATATAATAGTAAATCAATATGGACCGGTGGAAAGTTATAATAGTAAATCAATATGGATCATTTGGTTTAAAGTTTTAATAGTAAATCAAGATGAACCGATTGCTTTAAGTTTTAATAGTAAATAAATATGGACCGTCCGCTTAAAAGTAAATCAACTGGACCGTTCATGAATTAGTTACTATTCAAATCCATTCTCCTATAAATAGAAGCTCATTCCTTCATTATTTCTTACGAATTCACCTAAACTCTGAGAGAGAGAAACTATAGAGAAAGAAGAAAAGTATTCTGCTACTTCACTACTCCAGTATTCAGTTTTTCTAAGGAAAGGGATATTATTTGTTATACTCATGAAGAGAGCTATTGTTATTCCATTCCTTATTATTCTATTGGAATAACCTGTATACGCGGACTACCGTATACATGGTGAAATTCTTCATTATTCCACTCTTTATTATTATGTTGAATAACTGCCTACATGCAAAACCGCATACACGGTGAAATTCTTCATTATTCCATTCTTTATTATTCAAATTGGAATAACCTCGTCTCAGGTGGTCTATCGTGATGCCTGCTTGAATTCGTTGTTATTCTATTTTTTATTATTCTCGTTGGAACATCCTGCTTTATGCGGATTACGGCATGACCGGTTCCATTCTTTATTATTCTGTTGGAATATCCTGTCTGTGCGGATTACGCATGACTTAGTTCCATTCTTTATTATTCTGTTGGAATAACCTGTCTGTGCGGTCTATCGCATGCCTGGTGAATTCGGTTGTTATTCCATTCTTTATTATTCTGTTGGAATAACCTGTCTGTGCGGATTATGCACGCCTGGTGAATTCTTCTATTATTCCATTCTTTATTATTCTGTTGGAATAATCTATCTACGTGGATTATCGCATGGCAAAAAAAATCCATTTGCGGTTTCATATGTTCTATTATACTCAGTTGGTTAAAGTTTTGGCTTATATACTCCATGAAATTTGTGGAATATCCTTGATATTTGTGCATCATCCAGTATCTTTTCATGGAAATATGCTTCTGAGCATTCTTGAATTTTACTCCACAAAGCAGTATCATGTTGACAATTTAGACGTTATTGAGTTCAGGATAAATTAACTTATAAATTTTTAAAATTATATTCTTGAACTTGTTTTATTGAATTTTCATCATCCTCATGCTTATATTATGTTGAAAGTCATCTTTGGCTTACGTGCATAGATGAACTTGGTATGATTATGACCAAGGATTATTCGGTATAATCATGACCGTAATGTGACGAATGATGTGGTAAAAGTCCTCATTGACCTGTAATTCATTGGTGGACAGTTATTGGTATGGTTATGACCAGGGAATATTCGGTATAGTCATGACCATTGATGATTACATGAATATCCTTGGTCGTGGTGTAGGATGATTCGATTTTATTTATTGTTTGAGTCTCAAATGATAAAGTTGATGAAAAACTTTTTAAATCATAGAAGATAGTAGATTTTATACTTTACTTGACTCTTCTAATGGATTGCTTATTCCACTGTAGTTTTTTGATCTAAAACTTTTTGTTTATTATATTCTATCAGTTGTTATACTGTTGAAGGCTAATGATAACTTATTCTACATTATCTTAGTCATAATATTTCTTACTGGGCTAGTTGAGCTCACCCTTTTGCTTTCGTTGTTCTATTCAGGAAATGAGAACGTAGCTGGGACTAGTCGGGGAATAGAGTGATGGTCCTAGATGGTGCATTAGTAGTCCTCACTATTCTGTGAAATAATATGATAATAAATGTAATGAGGACTCCATTGAGTGTGGGTATTGTCTAGATGACAATATTTGTATTAAAACTCACAACCTATATTTTGTCGTATTTTACACGACTGTTGTATAATTAGTTTGTATTTGTATTCAGTACCTTGCATCTGGCGACCCAAGATGGGTGATGTATACCTATTTTGGGGGCGTCACACGTATGGTATGTTTGGATATAACAAAGTATATATGGAGATAGGTAAATGATCAACAAAGAATCTACCACTTCCGATAAAAGGTATTATGTTCAGGATTTTAAATTTGAATAATTATTGGTAGTGGCTGTTTTTAAAATATTTATGCATTATATCTTCCTAGTACTTGATGAATAAATAAGAGGGTGAGCATCATATCTTGAATCTCTTGACTTGATGAATAATAAAGTATGCTATATATTTGGTAATAACTATATACAAATTTGTTTTATAAACTGGTTTTGACATTAGTTTATTTTTCTTTTTCATTAGTTATAGAGCCAAGTACTCAAGATCTCGAGAGAGGTGCTGGAAATAATAAGAGAAAGTGGAGTAAAATACAAATATATATATATATATATATATATAATATTGAGTCAAATACTCAAGATTCTAGTGAAGATGTTTTTTAGTTTTATTTAATTTATTTTTCATTCATTTATACGCTTGTAATATATAAAAATGAAAAAAAATCATTTCACATTTCATTCATAATGTAATTCATGTAAACCAAAACACCTAAAGTAGAATGATAATTCTATTTTGATGGAATGAATGAACAAACCAAACCTAAAATGGGAATAACCATTCCATACCATTCTTAAAGCCATTCCATTCCTTAAGTCATTCCAATCCATACGTGCCAAGGAATGGGAGCCAAACATAGTTTAAGTTGTTAGGATTGAGAGAATTAGGACTAGTCATTCAAGACCATGTTGAGTATAAAATAACATCTTTAATTTATTTTCCTTAGTGAATAACTCTTAGGCGTTGCATACTTTTGTAACGTAACGTGTGATCTGGTGGATCGGAGAGATCGCGAAGAGCAAGGATTGAAATTTGAAGTCTATATCAAAGCGTTGATTCTCTTCAAAGGTATATCTTTATCCTTCCTCAATTAATGATGTTTTATAAGGCTATAAACTGGGATTGCAGAAAATTTTAAATTGTTATTTTGCATGTTTCCATTGCGTTTACAATTAAATTGTATGCTTTGATCTTGTTTCCGCAATCCTATATTGGTATCAAAATCATCCTTATACAAATCATTAATTGTTTTGATTCAATATATATGTTGATATTGTCCCTTGATGAGACGTCTTTGTGCAGGCCGCATGGGATTTATCTCAATTTCCCATTGATGGGACATGCTAAAAAGACGTGTTCCACCGACCACACTTATATAAGTAATACTCCTGCAACATTAGTAAAATTATACGGATTTGATTACCATGAAATTAATTTCATGGTAAGTTGATCAATTAACCAATACAATCTTGACATATTAACCGATCACTTTGCATGATTTATTAATCGTGTATTGATCAATTGACCAAAATTAACTTCATTCTAACAACTCCCAAATCGTTAACCACCACAAGGACATGTAGGATATTAGAAGATGGGGTTCTACTATAAGAGATGCTTACTCGAAGAATAAGGCATCATCAATACATTTCAAAGTTATATGCAAAAGCATCTTGGCGATATTTTGAACAATAATAAAATAATTTTATAAGAATTAATTCATAACAATTTATTCTAGAAGAAAAACACCTAAATCATATGAAAAATAATAATATTATGTACTTTATTTGAAATTTATAATGAATGCAGCGAAATTAATCTCTTTTCAACGAATAAGCTCGCTTGATACTGGTTTGAGTAGACTTAATTAGAGTTCATATGTAACATTTAATTAGATCAATCAATTAGTATGATTTATATAAATGCAATTAATATTATCCCAAAAATTATTCTTACAAGTTTGAAAAATAAATTTCACCTGGAGTCACGGTACACAATCTATCTAATAAAATACAACTGATTTTGAATTTCTCACTCACCCTAATAAATCACTAGTTGTGTCTCGTGCCTCCGACACTGTATGAACGATGATATTTATCCCAAACTTTAGATGGTCCAAATGATTTATTGAGTGAGCGGAAAATTCAAAATCATTTGTATTTTATTATATATATATATATATATATATATATCTAATCGGGTCCCGTGCCTCCAAAGACCTTTGTATGGACAATGGGATTTATCTCAAACTTTGAATGACCCAAATAATTTATTGAGTGGTAGGGAATGTGACGCTCCCAAAATAGGTCCACGACCCATTCCGAAGTCGCCAAATATCACACTACGTAAATCAAATACAAACTTCATTTATACAATCGTTGAATTGTCGATGTATTTATCCACAACGGTTAAACTATGAGTTTTAATACAAATATATGCAACTCTCATGGTGCCTCGACCATAACACCTTACAATGGTACTTTACATAAAAGTACAGTCAATAACTATTTTAGAAATTAAAATCTTTAGAAAATGCTCAAGGAAACCTTCGTACATGGGAGGCCATGCATCAAAGTTATGATAGATATCATATGTCTCGAGAATTATCATTGGTTAACCCAATAGACCCCAAAGAAAAATGAGAAGATTACTATCATATTCTTTCCAATGGTGAGTCTTCTCTTGACATATAATTATCTCCATTATCTCCAATTGAGAATTATATTTCAACCAAACTCCAAGATTATATAGGTAGTGCACATAGATATAATCAGCAAGTGCATATGCACAATTCTGCCTTATAATAACACGAAGTCAATGCATCATTAGACATTTTGTATGATAGTGGCAAACGCCTTCCAAAGTTGGGTTCACCTCACCCTATTCGGTTCACCAAAATCAAAGGTTAAAATGACGATAAAATACGACACACTTATCTATAATTCTCAATAAAATTATTTATATCTTCGCTTTTGGGGAAACCTCAACAACTATGTACCATCGTTTCTATTCCTTGTTACCAATTGCCAATTCCCATTGATACACTCTTATTACACTAAAAGGAATTGTGAAGCAAAAGGGTGAGTAACAACCTGCCCAAATAAAAGAATATCATGACTAAAGATAATTAAATTATCAATAGTCTTCGTCAATAATAAACCGTAGATTAAGAACATATGGTAGATGATAAAACTTTTCAACCATAGTAACAAATGAACGAAAAATCCATTAGAAGAGTCAAATAGACCATAAAGTCTATTATCTTCTCCATGTTAAAAGTCCACCAACCATGTTTTATCCCCTCGTAACATCAATCAATAGTTCTCACATCCCACAATTATTCATAATCATAATTGTGATTCTAAATTCCTCTTCGCACTCCAAGATTTAAGATAATTTTCATCACATGTCTTTACGAAACATCAAAGATCATGGTTATACCAAATTCACAGCTTCTGTTCATAATCATACTAATAAATTCATCTTTACCACTACGGGCCAAAGATATTCATTAATGCTTCATCTTTGCACTACATGCCAAAGACATGCAATCATAGTTTTAGAAGAGTCAAGTAGAGCATGATATCTACTATCTTCTACGAATTAAAAAGTTTATTATCAATATTTTATCGCGAGACTCGACAATAAATAATCTACATTATCGAATCATCCTTGCACTACTACTTAAGGATATTCATTAAGATCACGCACCACGAATTATCCATGCACTACTGAGCCAAGGATATTCGTGTTTTTTGATAATGGTCATGATTATACCGGAATAATCCTCGTCATAATCATATCAACAACTATCCATCAATGCACTACGGGCCAATGAGGACTTTTACCATATCATTTGTAACATTACGGGTTATGATTATACCGAATGATCTGTGGTCATAATCATACCAATCAACAGTCCATCTATGCACGTAAGCCAAAGATGACTTCCAACATAATATAAGCATGAGGATGATGACAATGATGAAAGCATTAATCAAACGAAATCAAGGATAAATATTAAATACTTTAAATTTATCCAGAGTTTACAAATATCCAAATTGTTAACATGATACTGCTTTGTGGAGTAAAATTCAAGAATAATACCCATGTATCAAAAATATTTTGGACATAAAAGAAATAAACTTTTCGGGTGAATTGTACCCCGTGAATAGTACCCTGTGAATAGTTCTTCAGGAATAGTATCCCGTGAATAGTACCCCAGCATGAAAAGTGCCCCGAATACCCGAGTGAATAATATTTGAGTGAATAGTAATTTGGTGAATAGTAACCCGTGAATAGTTCCCCAAGCACTTAAAAGTGGCCCAAATACCCGAGTGAATAATATTCTAGTGAATAGTAACCGAATGAATAAGAACTCCGTGAATAGTACCCACAATGAAAATATTGATATTTAATAAGAGAGTTCATATCAATATTCCAATGAAATGATACTGGATGAAGCGCAAAACTCAAGGATATTCAACTAATTTCAAGGATTATAGAAGCAATACTTACCATAGTAAGTTTAGATTTAAGAATATGGAAAGAAATAACATACGAAACTGCAAATGGATTTTTACCTGTTATGCGGTACGTAATCCACGTAGACACGTGTTATTTTGACATATTAAATTATGAATACGAAAAATAGTATGCCTTATGAATACGAAATAAATAATACCCCTTACCAATATAACAAATAATATCCCTTACCTTAGTAGAAAATTGGATACTGCAATAGTGAAGTAGCAGAATACTCTTCTTCTTTCTCTCTATAGCTTCTCTCTATAGCTTCTCTTGTGAGTCTCAAAGAATTGATGAGAATGAAAGAAGAATTAAGCTTCTATTTATAGGAGAAATGACTAAATAGTAACTAATTCACTTAACGGTCCGTATTGATTTACTATTAGAATGAATTCATCCGTATTAATTACTATTAAAAACCACAATCGATTTATCTTATTGATTTACTTTTAAAACCACCACCGACGCCATCCGTATTGATTTACTATTAAAACCACCACCGACGGTCCGCATTGATTTACTATTAAAACCAACATCGACGGTCCAGATTGATTTACTATTAAAACCACCACCAATGGTCCAGATTGATTTACTATTAAAACCACCATCGACGGTCCATATTGATTTACAATTAAAACCACCATCGACGGTCCAGATTGATTTACTATTAAAATCACCACCAATGGTCCATATTGATTTAACTTATTAAACTTTAGTACCCCTAAAGTTTTCCAAGTTTGCATTATTCCCCTCTAACTTTTGTAATTCACTTATCTTCAATAAACACATTCTTAATACTTCAACAATTATTCATTATTAATATTATAACTCATAATATTTAACAACCAGATCATTCCCAGGAAAGAGGGGGCTTTTCGATAAGGATTTCTCCTATCAAGTAGCGTAATTAGGTGACCAAACCTCTCATCGATGTAACTTTCTAGACATTGTTAATATTGCAAATAATAATATGAATAACTTTGTTGTCTCAATTATCGATTTAATAATATAAAATATTATGCGATGATATTGTGACAATAATTGAATCAAACAACGCGAGATACTTATGCAACAATTATTTTAGCAATAATTGAGTAAATCGAAAGTGACTTCACGTAAGCATCAATAATCAATACCGCAAGGTTACTACGCAACCACGTATTACTATACTTTTACTACCGTAGTTCAACAGCTTTTAACGGTAAAACTTTTTCGCGCTATTTTATAAA